>MU281397.1:0-77499 GCA_022385595.1 Xylaria palmicola
ATAAATTAAGCTTTTTATTTTTTACTATTTTTTTCTATATAAACAATTGACTTAAATATAGGTTTTAAAAAACCCCACTTTTTTACCTATTTTTTCGGATTTACTATGCTCAATCTAGAAAAAAGTGGCCCGTGAGGGGGTGGCCCGTGAAGGGGGGGTCTATCTTAGTGGTGGCCATGATGTTGTATTCATCGTTCCAAGTCACGGTCAAAGTTGGTTGGATGTTGTCTGGTAAAAAAAAAAGTTCAGTAAGATGTTTGAGTCGTCAAGTCGATGTGCCGCGTAATAGAGGATGTATTTTAATTTCTTTAGCGGCTAGGGCTCTTCGACACATTCAGGAGAAGGGAGGGGAAATATACCAATAGTCTTCGCGATAACATTGTAGATCTCCTTTCCGCTTCCATCTCTGGTGGCTTTAGCCATACACAGATTCATGCCACTGGAGTTGAAGTTCTCAACCCAAGTCGGATCTGGATAATGTAAGTCAGGGCAACTAGAAAGCCTACATGAGTCGCAATCAACATACCAATCTTGATAGTGACAGTGTAAGAAGCCATTGTGGGTATAGTGAATTCTTGAGATGCTCAAGATGAATGTGCGGTTATGTTTGTGAGGAAGTTGTTGGGTTCTTGTTATGGTTATTGATGGTTCATGAATGTTGTTGATACTCGGTTGATAACGCTGGTTTTATAGCCCATCAGCACAACACTCCCAGCCCTTCAAACAGCAAAGAGTCTTGCGATCATCAACAAAATACAGCCTTCCCGTTCGGTGATGCCGAAGCTGAAACGAGTCATTTACTGGCGACCAGTCTATCATTGTTCAGCTGGGTAGTTCACGCTATCTTTTCCAGTATGAGCGTTTCTTGAGCCTATCAGTCCGAAAAGGGCTGCGCTCCGTGGACTAGGAATACGCGGTTCACCGCCATCTAACCAATACTTATCTTGAGGCTGTGAAGCCACATGAGTCTATTTGGCGCCTAGAGCTCCGATTCAAGGCGCGGCGGACATATTTGGGGGAGCGGGCGTCCCCGTTGGTATGCAGATGGCTGCAAACAACATACGAAAACTGATCAGTCACGAGAGAGTACTTTCGGCTGCGGGGCTATGCAATAAAGGTGTGCGTCGTCTTCGCGACGCGCCGAGTTTCGTAACTATCTGTAGTTGGTTCTTTAGCGAGATCGTGATGTGGAGGCGACGTTGGGAACTTCTTGCGGCTTAACCACGAATTCGGGTTCAGCTTGACAAGGATGCATAACGGGAACGCGGGGCCAGGGCCTAGACTCATGGGTTGTTCCGTTATGTGCGGTCCCAATGGTGGTTTCAGGGTCTCCTTTTAGCTAATTTAGCAACCTTTAGTTACCCTAGGCTATCTATATCGGGTATGAATCATCAAGCACATCGCTTAATTCGGTATGTCACGATGTATTCTTGCTACCGGAATCGGATAGGGCTGCCAACCCCCGTTGTTCTACCGGAACCGATGCCCCGGATACTGGCCAGGTCTGGCCCGGCCCAAGCACAAGTGAGCAGAGGACTGAAATGAGAATAGAGGCAGGGTCTGATATGCCTATGCCTTCAGTGCTTCTTACAAAGCCTATAGAGGTACGACGGCTCTAATTGAGAGAAATATCTGCTTCAAAAGCCGCATAGAAATCCAAGAGAGTATTGGTAGCCCGATTTCAGCAAATAATTAGCTCTAATTACTACTCTTCGTGCTATACGCTTTTGCCTCAACTGCCGGGCTCCCCTGGCATAATTTTGGTTGCGCTATTTCTCATTACCAACAAGATGGATTTCCAAATAACCCAGATTTTGGCCCAGCCTTCGTTCAACACTTCGAACAGTCAGTTTATCTGTAACGCCCGAAGTAATAATGCCAGCGTCATCTGGGCATACGGAACTGATAAGCAGTTCAACGAAGCCCAAACGGGGTCTAACCGCTGCGTAACTTTCCAGCTAGTTAAGAATCCCGCTACAGGCAAATGGAGCCCGTTGAAGATATCGGTTAAGGGAAATGCAGCAGTACTGGCTTCGTGGTACAAGTCCCCCGACCAGGGACCACCAGCCCGGTACAAAATATTGGCTCGAATTGATGGCCGGGATTGGCTCCTCTCTTCAGAAGAAGTCTCTATAACCTCGCCTGTGATGCCTATAGATATTGGCGTGATGAACATCATCCAAGATGTTTATGAGATACCGTTTCGCATCTCGGGCGATTTGACGTGGTGTATCCAAAGGACAGACATTACCGGGGGTGAGCATCGTTATTACTAGCAAAAGTGAATCATTCCTAGCTAAGCGCTGATTTAGTTCCGCCGGTATACTTCTCGCAGTCCACGCGACTGGAGATGTGCTTCGTATTCGCTGCACTACCACCAGTTGGACCCTGGGAAAGCGACGATGTCAAGCGGGCCACCCGCCCTGACTTCCAGGGCAAGTACTACATTGACCTGTTCCGTCTCTTCCTCCCATCACAGTGGGAAGTCATTGACAGTATTCAATCATCGTCCACATTGGACGATCGACTCAAGTGGTACATTCAGAGAAGTATGCAGGTGATCTGGGACCTTGGCTTAGAACCTCATGCCGAATACCCCAAGCGTCCTGTTACGTTGTTGAACCCAACTGAATCTGAGAGCTTTTACTTGTCGCCTATCCAAGGAGTTTCTAGGAATGACTTTGTCCCTCAATATGGTGGAATCTTCGAATTGCGTCGCTGGATGAAAGGAAGCTACGCATATTGCACAGCATTCGATCTAGCAGCCCTGACACAGCTTGCCGTTAGTCTTATTCGTGACGGCGATGGCAATGAATTGCTAGACTCGAAGTGGATTGCTAGCACTGGTAATCGAACCCTAGGTCAGAAAGATTGGGGATTTATTAACCCCGGAACATTGTTCGGGTGGCCTCGCTTTCCTCAATGCAACTCACCCTGCTTCATGTCTGGCCGGGGACCGTCGTACGATAAAGCTAAGAACGATAACCGCGTCCCTTTAATATGGCATTCCTGGATCGAAGTAAAGCTGCCATCTGCCAACCACTATACAGTTCTCGATGTTTCCCAAGCCTTTGGGATGCCGGGAAGCCTACAAATTATCTCTGGTGGCCATTCAAGAGTCGAGTATCTTACAATGAAGATGGATGCAGAGTGGCCAGATCGTTCCAGGCTCCCCTCAAGGACTCCCCAGCGGCGAAACATTGACGCCATTGTCTACTGTAGGTGTACCCTTCGCCTGTCAACTAAGTCTATAGAGCCTCTACTAACTCACCATTTAGATTCTACGCCGGAAACTCAGCCGAACAGGATTGGAGTCTTGGGCATTTCAGAGACAGATCTATAGAGATACATATGCAATATATCATTAGCTTTTCTCTGAAGAGGTGCCATGGATGTATATAGGCTAGAAAATATGACGTCTGTGAGCTTGCACGCTTATAAATTTAACATGGTTTGAGCCTCATTGAATGTATGACATTATGACGTGACGGCTTAAAACCCCCAGTAGTCCATTTTTTAGCATGTGAAAGAGCACAGATGAGTTTATGTCTACCAGTGCCATATAGACTATATGTATACGTAATGCAGGCCTTTATTCATAATATCATAGTAAGCGTGAGAACTGTGTGGGAGACTGTATTTTCTAGGCCTATTTCTAGTCAAGAACCTAAGCACCAAGAACTCGCGCCACCTCTTCCGCAGGCGCTGGCTTTGCTATGATTGCGACGTTACCCTTGGTGCTCTCGATAGCGGTTTGAAGATTATTCATCGCAGGGCGTCTTTGTGAGATATCCCAGGACGAGAGTGATTGCAGAAGACGGGCACTGTGAAAATTCCGCTCAGGGGGGAAGAGAAGTAGGTCATCCTCGGCTGGCTCTGCTTCTGTTATGCCTTCTTCCTCGTCGTACGGACGGCGGTTGTAGATAAGCCAAACCGACTTGTCAGCAGACGTCGCGTCTACGACAACGGCGTAGTTGGTGCTTTGCCGTGGCCGGTTCTCGACATTGACATCCATTCCATACCTCTCATCCTCGGGGATATCCTCAATCTTGCGAATGTCGTGAATCAAGAGCCTTCCCAGAAGTACAACGTGTCGGGGAATGGCCTGACTGGAAGAGCCCGACCTGGATGAGCCGACTTCCTCCAAGGCGAAAATTAACGGGTGTGCAGGGGGGCCGTCCGGTGTCACAGGCTCATCACCGCCATCCTCAGGCTCTTCAAGTGGCTCATCAGAAGCACCCGGCATCAGTGCCGTCTCGTCAGGAGCGACCAGCAACCTGCGACGCTCATCTTGAGTGAGCGGTATCACGCCACCTGTGACGGCGCTTAGAGAGTCTGCAAGGGTACCCACTGCCCGATTGTCCCTGAAGCTCACATTGCGCATCAAAGAAAGAAGTGCAGCCGGATCAGTGGTTGGGGGCGTGGTTACTGGATGAGCTGCATCCCAATCCAAAAACTCGTCCGGGTTGTCTGTTAGCTGTACTAGGCGGGCAAAGTATTCGTCCGGTCCACCATCTGTCGGTATGTTAGCCCAGGCTGGATATTGTAATATGGGGGCGTAATGTTTGGTCAAGCTCACCTCCAAAGACAGAGCCCAGGTTTTCACGAATTCGCCTGAACTCCTGGTCTCGGTTGGCCATTTTGAAATGAGTAGTTAGTTGTTGATTGAGAGGTAACTTATTCTCCGTTCAGGGTCTTTGAATGTCCGGTGCGAGTGAAAGTGTATGTGTGGAAGATATCCTTCCCGCTCGGGGATTGATTGGGGATACCATCTTCATATCCGAATCTAGAACCAAGGTAGTTAAACTTAGGAGGTAGGCATCGCTGCTGCACCCCCGTCCATTACCCCTCACCGCGTGGCTGGAGGTAGCTTGCGGCTGAACTATCTAGTGCTGAGCGTGGTTCTCCTTTCCTGTAATGCCGAATTGGTTGTAAATCTAGACCTTGCATGAGCCGTTGTTTTTTAATACAGCATGTTGTATGGCGGCCCTCCAACTCTCCGGTAAAAGAGGTTATCTACAAAAAGAGATTCGGAAATAAGAAGCATGATGAGTATGCTATCAACATCAAGTCCAGATGACCAAGTTGGATGGATGAAAGTGCACAATATCAACACCTTGCCAATATGACTGCAGAATCACGGACGACTACTATGTGTTAAAACTCTTGTGCAGTGCGGGTAATTCCGAAAAGCTTAGCCAAGTCGACGGATGTCCGGACTACATGTGCGTACCTGTTAAGCTAACCCGGTATCCCCGCGCACCGGGCCGTTTAGAACTAACTGCCCAAGATGGACTTGGCGAGTCTAGACTGTAGTTGCGTTTCAATAGTAGCGCCATAAGTGGGAGCTAGTATGACTATCGGTACGGCCCGCTGAAGAGTATTTCAGCTCCAACGACGAAGGTAAGGAGCGGAGACGGTTCCCATTTGAAGTTTCACGATCGGGGTATCCGACCTAGAGCAGCACCCACCGTCTTGGAGCTACCGTTACCAATAGTATCACCCCACGACGCGACGCTCAGGCCATTCATCTCTAGGGCTGATAGTAGCTAAGTAACTTACTAGTACTTACATCGCTTAAAATGGAAGTGACCGTAAGCTAGCGACGCCATGATATGAGTTCTTTTTGTAGTCATGTGAACCGACTAGGATTGGTACATGGTATGCGTAGGTGCCGTGGACGGGATATGTGGACATGCAACCCACGAGTAGAGAGTGGTCTCTAATGGGCATGGGTATGGGCATGAGCTGAAATGTGCGACGTATGCGTGCTACCGTGGAAAAGATAATGGTCCTCATCTAAATATATAAGCCATTCAGAATATGGCATCTAAGTAGTGTGTATGTAGTACCCAGTCTAGGAGCGCTTCTTGGTCTTCACTCTATTGTGCTCGGTTGAGGAGCCCCATCTAGAGTTAGAGTATTGTCAGTTGACTGCCTACGATCATAGCCATCGCAATGCCCGTGTTCACGGAGAATCCGAGATATCGGCGAGATGCCCCTTCGTACGGGGGGACAACGGCGTCCTTGAATAGGGCCACGTTTATGCAGCATTACTGCTCAGCCAAGATGGCTGCCGAAGCACTCTATGCCCTCTCCGTGGATCTCGTCAATATGCTGCAACACCAACCCCCGGCGGGTCCAACACCGTACCCGAACCAGATCGTGGGCTATGATGATGCGGTTGATCTCATTCTGCTCTTGAGATACATTGCGGCTGTCCTCTTGAGGGCCGCTGCGGATCAGCGAAGACAGATGCTGATAATTAACGGCGGTCCCACCACTGCTGACGATACCATGTTTTACTGGAGAAGAGACCACATTTGGTGGAATGCGATCAGGGCAGAAGCGTATATCAGGGGAACGACAGCTTTTGGTCTGGCGATGACACCAGGCTACCGTAACATTGAAAATGGATGGCAAGCCGCAGCAGGGCCATCCGTGCCCAATATTCCAGCTCTCGGAACTGTTGAGCTGCTATGCCGTGTCATTGCCGACGGCTGTTTGAACATGAGTGAGTCTGTCTTCACATTCGCTTGACGCAGCGCCATTAACCATATGTCTGATGCAGATGCTTTTGACAACCGCGTGACTGGGAATAACGGGGCGGCCATGATCCCCGGGCTTAGCCTTCGCAACGTTCCGACCGGCCACGCGGCGCAACAGTGGTTACGGGTCCGCAAAGGGATTCCAGGCACCGTCTTCCTCTGTACCGATGACGATGGCGCGACTGGAGCACCGCCCATGATCGTCGTGACCACCTCTCAGGATGTCTGGGGCGCGTTTTCTCGGGCGGAACGCTGGGCGCGCTCCAACCGACAGACGCTCGCGCGCCTCGGTTGGCGGCTAAACGCCGACAGCCACCTGGTGCGGGCCCATTCGAATACTGTGCGCACGGCGTTCCGCAACATTCCCAACATTGCGGGCTTGACGCCGGTGAATCGACGGAACGCTCGGCAGGCGGTGATCAACGCCAACAATGGGCTGATGCAGATAAACCACGGTGCGGAAACTGCCACGCCGTTGCATTGCCCGCAGTTCAC
This sequence comes from Xylaria palmicola, assembly GCA_022385595.1. NCBI lineage: Eukaryota > Fungi > Ascomycota > Sordariomycetes > Xylariales > Xylariaceae > Xylaria > Xylaria palmicola. The sequence continues at coordinate 7,044 of MU281397.1, forward strand.
GCTGAAGCCGCGGTGCTTGCGATGCCAGACTCTCTTCATGTATAATGTGCCGAACAACGTTATCCTCGAAGAACAGCGGATGTTGGGTTATGTCAACCCCCGCTGCCGCACATCGTTGTGTTGTGCCGAGACCATCGCGTATTATCAATGCATAGACGCGGGCCATTGATCACACCCGCTGCTGGGATCGCATGAGTTGCAGTGTCACTGGCTTGGATAGAGAGAAATAAACCAATATATGATTTCCGGTCACCAGGATAGACTGCACCACTCTTCATTTTCACAACGGCAGCTCGCGCACTTGTAATCGAAGGGCCGAGGGAGGATGGAAATGTAGCGGGATAGGATAAGCCAAAGTGGTGTGATGGGGGACTATCTAAAACCCAACCGAACACGGCCATCCCTAGCCCAATAAGTCTTAAATATACCCCTAGTTAGGTATATATTACTATTAAATATCGCAACGTGGCCGGTCTAGGCTCGGCTGAAGCTTATGCGCAGATTAACCACAGGGGAGCTAGATAGCGCCGCACGAGAGGGGACTTTGTCGGGGAGGGGAGTGGGAAAGGTGGGGAAGGGTAAGAAGAAACGGACGAGGAGACAGATAAAGGCCTACCTATATCGTGCATCACATATGCGTACACTGATCCATATGTGGACGGATGGAGTCCCGTGTCGATGGTCGGAGATGCACAGAACATGGCTTAGACACTTTGCCTGCGAGCCAGCAATGGCCGTGCGGGTGACATGCAAGCCGGCTGTAGGGAGTACTTGAGTGCTGCGTCGGGGCGCATTTCTGATAAAAGCGATCTGCTTTGTGGGTGGGCTGGGATGGGAATCACGACATTCGGATGCTTGGTCTGGATGGGAAACACGTCGCGGTGGGGTGGATGATGACGCAGAAATGACATCAAGCGTTAAAAGCTAACACGCCACTCAGCGAGTCGCCGGGCTTCTGCTGGCACCCGATTGGCCCGCGCGGCGTCCCGACGGATCAGGGAGGCCTTACCAATCAGACCGTGGGACCGTGGGACCGTGGGACCGTGCCATCAGTGCAGTGGCGAGTTCAGGCCGTGGTAACGTGGTGCACTGGACTGGGGCGTTATCATCCCAAGGGTCTCTCGGTCTCTCTCGAAGGCATGGGGTTTCCCGCTGCCCAAAGTTCCGGGAGCAAGACTCTATCTAGACTCTCCCCACCATGGCTTACAACACGAATGCGTTTTGGGGCGTCGAGGACTTCGACTCCTCGCAGTGCTACACGCCGCCAGCACTGGACCTCCTAAGTAGCCCGCCTCGCTGGGACGGGTTTCTCGATTTCAAAGAAAGCGTATGTCAGATCTCGGCGCCCCGTCTAAACCACCCATCTAAACCACCCGTCGGCCGCGCACCAAGCACCACGCATCACGCTAACCGCCGAGTCATAGATTGACCCCAAGAGCGCGCTCGAGCTGCTCCGGGGGCCGCTGCTCTACGACTCCGAGTCCCAAGACGAGTGGCTCACCGAATTCGAAGGCCTCCAAGCCGTGCACAACCGGACGCCAGCTTTTGGCGTCGCTCACTGCCAGCCCGGGCTGACAGACAGTTCCTCGTCTCAGCATCCAGCCCTTACCCCGTCCTCTAAACTTGACGCGCCACCCCGCCGCAGTCACGGTGGCACTGTTCATACCACATCAACATCAACCGAGTGTCCGAATCCTGCCCAAGCTCGGGATCTAGCACGCATGAGTACCAGAGATGACGTGCCGGCGTTCTACGGCCGGACCCTGGCCCCTGCCTGTGACAATTCGCGAACACCTGACCATCGCTCTGCCGAAGAGGCGATGAAGGGCTTAAGAGCGATGGAGCAGATCCTGAAGACGGAGACTAGGCGGCGAATGGCACAGATCGAGGAGAGTAGCCCGGGATGAGAATCGGTTTCCCACGTGCGGAGCCGAGATCTATCTACGACGGATGCATCCTCCGAGTTTCGCACGCGTATCGCTTCCACTTCGGGCATTCCAATTCGTGCGGCAATGCCTCTCACGCTAGTCGGGGATTATGCGCAGCCTTCCGACAGCACTGCGTTGGAGGTGCCGGGTACCCAATGCCCTCGTTGGGGCATGATCCATTGTGAAGAATGGGCAAACTTTGCCACCCGCGCCCAAGCTGCCACCTGTCCACTTTATCGGTATCTCGCAGGATCTCCTATGCACCAGGACCACCCCCCTTTGATGATGCCAGCAAGAAATGTCCGCGTCAAGCATTTAAATTCCCGTCATACTTTCCTCCATCATGCTGGAGTACACCCAGTCCATCCTACCGATACTGGTACCATGCTCTTACAGTAGAGTCGTATTCCAGTCGCAGGTTCCGAATAGGCATCAGACAGGCATCAGTTCAAGGATGCCACGGAACCTCATCAGGTCTCTAAAGTAAGGCCGCTCACCCACTGGGCGGACCTAGGGTTGGGGTTATACCGGACAGCAGCCTCCTCGCTGCTTCGTTATGTAACTATCATTCGAGTTGGAACCACAGATGGACAGGTGTCATATACGACGTCTTGATATATCTCACCAAGGCTGTTTGTTTACTACATGTATCATATTATATTTTCGAAAATGAGAAATCGGTCCCCGCTCCGGCAAATGCCTGCGGGAGTTGGGTTCGTTCACCTCACCGCCCCAAAGGCTGGCATCGTTCGTATAACGCGACTTGGCATTGTTGGTCCAAGGCGCAAGGTGGGAGTAATGCGTGACAAACGTCGTCCGTAAGAAAGCTCCCATGCCGATAGTTTTTTGAAAGACCTACTCCCCAACCATTCATAGACGCCACACCGGATCGGTGGGCCTGCGAGGTAATATTGAACATTTGGTACGGAGTACGCGAAGTGTCTGCCATCTCATCGTGGCGCTGCTCCGTCCCTGGCTTCGTTCTAGCGCTGTTTTGCCACTCAGGGTCCCGACCCCACCCCCGCGCTGTAAGTGGACAAGCACCGTTTTGGGCCGTTTTTTCTTGTCCACAAGCTTGCCCGGAGACCAAGATCAATATCGTACATCACCAACCTCAATAAGTTAACTCACACGCAGAGCCCTCCTCCAAGGCACCTGGCGTGGGTGACTACGAGCGGCTGATTCAGTACCTATATGCAGATGGCCGAGTTAGGGGCCGGCGGCCAGCTCTAGATGGCCACGTCAACTATAAAGCCCTGATCGAGACTCTTAGAATGTTCTGGCTTACCAGAAGGTTGTTATCTTTTGCGTTCTATCGTCTAGGCTGGCAGGTGCAGTCCCGTCTTGTCCAGCTTCTGTCGGTCGGGGTCGTCATCTCTTCAAGGGGGCCGTTGGCATCAATGCATGCCGCGTCTTCTTGTGCGCACTCCCGCTCCGCATTCCGAAGACCTGAATTGTGGGCTGCCTGATCGTTAATCCCCGACTCATTCAATCGCGAAAAGCGGCGGATAGGGGTGGGCCGTGGCATCCCACCCATCCTTACTCCTCGACACCGCGAAGAGACAGACGGGTTTACTAGTCATGCCCGAAAAGACGTCTGGCAGCGATCTTGATTGAATGCGGCCACGTTGGTTGATGAGAAGGTATGCCACATTTTCTCTGTGCGCTCCGAACCGCAGATGCAAATCGAGCTGGTCGTTCCATGGAATATACCCGATCACCTAGCGTGAGACGGGACGTCCCGCCTACGACTTGCCATGCTACATGGCCAAGGAAGCTTCTAAATATCAAGTTCTCGTAGAGGAACTCGACGTGTCGATTCGGTATAAAAGCCAAAGCTCCTCGAGATATGAGCGTGTCCATTGCCTTGGCTTTAACCCACTGGTCTTTGTCGTCGAGGAGTGCTGTGATATTCCGAAGGACCTCCTCCGAGAGATTTAGTTGAATTTGCAGCACCTGTACTGCTGCCCTCCTAACCTGTGAATCTCCGTCTTTGAGATATGCTGCGACGGCCTGAAGGACTTCTTCCGACAGATTTGGATGGGGTTGCAGCACTTTTAATGCTGCCTTTCGAGTATCTACGTCACCGCTCTCAAGGTATGTCATGATAGTTGGAATTATCTTTCCCAATGAGGTCGGATATATTCGCAACACTCTGACCGCTTCGTCCTTGACATACGAGTCTTCATCTTTGACACGTGTTGCAACAGCTTGAAGGAGCTCCTCGGGCAAATTCGGGCCTCGTAACGCTCTAACTGCTTCCTTTCGGACACCCGCATCGTCGCTATTGAGACGCGCTGCGATATTTCGAAAGGTTGGCTCAGATATATTCGGTTGACCCTGTAACACTTTCAAAGCCGTAATTGCAATCACAGGATTCTCGTCCACAAGGCACGCCGTAATAGCTGGAAGGTATTTTTCTGCTACCGGCTGGCTTCCAAGTGCCAGCAGTGCGGTCCGTCTAACCCGACTATCTTCGTTATAAAGGCATGCTATGATAATTGGACGGCAATCATCTGCTATCTGCGGGTTGAAAAACAGCGCAGGTGCTTCGGATCTGATCTGAGAGTTCTCGCTTTTAAGACATGCAACGATAACTGGAAGATACTGTTCTGCTGCAGGCAGACCATCAAGTACTCGCAATGCTGTAGATCGAACGGCCCAACTTGTGTCTTTGAGGCGTAATATAATAGCCGTAAGGTATTTTTCCGCTGCCCGCAGTCTTTTAAGCACTTCCAGTGTTATTGTTCTGACCACACTCTCTTTGTCTTCAAGGCATGCTACAATAGCTGGAATATGCTCTTCTGCTACTGGCTGCCGTCCAAGCGTTCGTAGTGCTATCGATCGAACATCATAATCTTCGTCTTTGAGGCATGCTATAATAGCCGGAATGCAATTTGCTGCTGCCGGCTGGCTTGCAAGCGTTCGTAATGCTACTGATCTAACATCGCGATCTTCGTCTCCGAGGCGTGCTACAATAGCCGGAAGGTATTTTCCTGCTGCAGGCTGGCTTCCAAGCACTTCTAATGCCATAGCTCTGACAAAACGATCTTCGTCATTGAGGCCTGCTATAATAGCGGGGAGCTTTTCTGCTGCCGGCTGGCTTGAAATCAAATCTAGTGCGCTCATTCTAACAGTATCATCTTCGTCCCCGAGGCATTTCAGAATAGCCGGAAGGTGTTTTTCGGCCATCGGCAGACCTCTGATCAATTCTAGTGCTTCACGTCTAACCACCGCATTCCGGTCTTCTAAAAGGTATTCTGCAAGAGTCTGGAGGAATTTCTGAAAATGAACCTGTCTGCAGTCAAGCGAGCGGAGAATACTTATTTTTTTCTCGGGCGCCTGCCGCACCAGTGTCTCTAGAATTTCTGATCGAATCTCCATCTCGCCCGCTAGTTTCGAAGTTTTCCGGCGCTCGCATTCAAAAAGTATGCACTGTATCAATTGGTCTTCTAAGTACTCTCGAAGAGGGATATCTTGTGATAGTTCGCTCATGCAGTGCATGACTAGGCGTTGGTGGGCAGGGCCTAGGAGGTCGCGTGGTTCGGCTTCGATTGTTTGGAAAAAGCACGTAGACTCCTTCATATCATCACTGAGCAAGCCGGCCACAAAGCGCCAAAATATGGCGTAGCGGGCGTTATATTTATGCCGATGAACAAACTCAGCAGGTGAGATCATCTCGCTGTCTCCCCTGCTAAGCGATAGACATTCCAGCCGCTCTCTTGCTTTCCACTTCCGGACAAAGTACCGCGCGCCAAAATACTCTTGGTAAGTCAGGTGCAAGAAGTGATAGTGTCGATCGCGTGCATTAGACGAAGGGTCTGATGGCCGGAGGAAGGATACACGTCCTAACACATCGTCAAATAGCATTTTGTTGGATGGCATAGGCTCCCAGGATACGGATTCTTGTATGAACTCACGATGCGTCGGCTCAAACTCTATAATATCGCTGCACAGGCCATTGAAGGCCAAGCATTCTAGTAGGCGGCGCTCCCCATCCAGCAACCTGCTAATATCTCCATTTCGAGCGTTCAACATTTCAGGTTGGGTCAGTTTTTCTAGCCTTTCGGCATCCTTTCTCCATAAACTTTGTTCGATCCTCTGATAAATAGCCGTCATGGTCTCCTGACTGTCTCCGTTACTGGATTGTATGTCGCGGGAATTGTTCCAGGTAAAGCAGAAGGCATCCAGTTGGATTGGGATTCGTACAAGGGTTCGAAGAAGTTGATGGCTATGGAGGAACGTTCGAACCGCTTCAACGGTTTCCCAATCAGTTTTGCCCGTCTGGAGATCAGTAAAACTATTCTCAACGTAGGCTCCAACTTGGTCCGGATAGAATCCAATCGTTTCTAATTCAAGATAAGGGAGGATTGTGTTTGCGGCAAAAGCTACATTAGGGCGGGAAGTGATAATGACGTCGGGCTGATTCAAAAGCGCATGAAGGAATTCGCGGATACTGCCGTCTAATTGTGACCAGACTTCGTCCAGACCGTCGAGGATAAACAAAATCCTGACATCTTTAGCGTTCATGGCGCGCCACAATGCCTCGGCCAGTTCATTGCATTCCATACTCTGTGAGAAGAATTCCTGACGAAACAGATGTCTTAAGTTGTATCCGGGAGTCTGCCGTCTCTCTGGGTGCTTCAAATGTCGTAAAGGCACCCAAAGTACGAAATCGAACCGGTTTTGCCATAAGTTGTTGTGTAAAACCTCATAGACAATCTTTTTACACAGTGTAGTCTTACCTACACCCGCACGCCCACGAATCATGATGCGCCTCGGGCTTATGTAGCCGTTAGGTGTCTCGCGAGGCCCAAACAATGCCGGCAGTGCAATTGCCTTTCCATTATAGGGCATCTCAACCTTCAGTCGGGCAGAGAGCGAAAATGGAGAAGACTCTTGCGTTCTTTCCCCCCTTTCATTGAGCTTGTCTTTCTCGCTAGATTGTTCCACGATGGCTAGATTGATGTAGCATTGGTTCAATGGCAGCAAGTCACCGGATAGTCGTTCAATATCGAGCCTTCTCTTATAGTGTTCATGGACTATCCAAAGTTTTGCTTTTTCAATGGGCTGCGAGCCAAGAATGTTGCTGAGCATGATATTGATCTGGCCAGAAACAGCATCGAAGTCCCTATCGTTAGGGCTGGAGAACTTGTTCATCATAACATGAGTCCGATCAAGGGCAATTGGGTTTGGAACAATATCAAGACGAGCGGAGCCACTATCGACTAGCTAGAGAAGGCATTAAGGTTTCAGTTTATCTCAATATTAGATTCAGGGGAGAGAAAGTAGCTCGTCGGAAGCTGCTTTTCTGACGTACAGGTTTCGGGTCACTTAAAGCATCTGCTACCAAACGGGATAGACCTTTTCGAAGAAGGTTACCCTTTTTCGTCTCGTAAAAGATGGCTAGGTGACAGGATCGAGCTTCCAGCCGTGGTCGGCATATCCGCGTAAAGGCCCCTACAAGCTCCAGAAGAAAATGGTTCGATTCCTTCACAGAGTCTAGGAGATTGGTTACGGTTGCGTTTGTGAGGTGAGCTTGGAGTTGCAGATATGGAACTGCTATCATAGTTATGTCCTGGAAAGCGGTTCCTCTGAAGGGCGTAGCAAGGAAAACAATGCCCCTGGTCGCTTCCCATAATGAGTTATATTCACTTCCTGGCTCAGCGGCGATAACCATAGCTTGAGTCAGGATGATGCCACCAAGGCAGGAAGCAATGAATAGGATTGGGCGAGTTGGGCCAGCGTCGAACTGGGAGCGGATGCTCAACAACAAACACCTTGCGAGCTCTACTGCTGTCATTTGAATGGTGGATTTATCTTTGAAGACACTAGAGGGCCAATCGCAGGTGAAGATGCGCGCGTTTGGAATCCGGTGAGGCAGCATGTCAGGATGCTTTAGCCAATTGACGCCTGGCTCTTCTGAGCCCTCGTGTTTCCAAGTCCATGTGCGTGACGAATCGGTGTCCAAGCCATGAAGAGCAATAATATCAACATTTGTCACAGTATCGCTTTCAGAAGAAGGGTAAACCTGGCAGAGGTGGACGCCGGTGGTCTGCTGTGAGGACGGCAATTGGCCCTCCGAGCCCATTGCGCTACTTGTTGGCCGACCGCGACGGAGCCGCAATGTTTCAACCGTCAGTTGACGCGGCTATCAATGTAGGAATATATATGTCGGTAAGAGCAACAATAAATAATGATGGGTCAAGCAGAATCTCGAAAAAGCCAGTCTTAAGGTTGGGAAAAACCAGGTAGTCGGCGGAGATCTTACCCTTGAGCCTTGAGCGGGGTACTCGATCCTGCGTCTTGGCTAGGCGATGATGATGGGCTGCCTCAATAGACGCTGACGCCCTGGGTACCTAGCAATTGCCAGGCCATGTAACGAAGTACGCTGTGGCCTATTATATATATGGCCCCGTTTGCTGGAAAATAAAGTGACCATGAGCTTTACGAGCCATTTCTGGCCAGGCATGCCATGGATGTTACTTGCGGGAAACCGTAAAATACATCCCAAATAGTACACCGATTAGAAAAGAAAACTAATTGAGAACAGAGAGTCAGCAAAGAAATGAGAAATAAGCAGCATTGAACAAGTAGCTATTTACACTAGGTATTTCGACTCTCGCTATTGGGTCTCAAGGACCTTGATTTAAGTGGCATTGGATGCGTAGAGCCAGAGAGGAACGACCTGAAGAGCAACATAATACACCATTTCAGGCCCCTGGTATTGGTGTGCCCGTGGCGCCTCGAGCTGTTTGCCCTAACGAACAGATTGCGACAGCTTTACGCCAGACTGCTAAGCTAAGAAGATCATTAGCCGACGCCGCTGAGGAGTTCCTTGCAAGTCTCTATCAGAGTTTAGGGGTTTAGGGCAGGAGACAACTGGCCAAGCACAGCAACCGTCGCGGACGGAGCTATAAACTAGTGCTGCGATAACTCAAGGCAAGATGGCGGCTTCGAGTTTAGGAAAAATTGCGTGTATCCGATTGTGGTTTGGTGTTTACTGCGCTGTTTTTGTCCGAGTCCACCTATGGGTGGCTGCAGGTGGTCAAGCCGGAGACTTGACAGCACCCAGGATCTGCAAGTACTGTCGTCGTATAGTCCTGCAGTCTATGCCCGGGACAATTTTAATTTTATTGCTGATACTGAGCAGTATTGCTAGCTTTCACGGAGTTGAACTACAGCACTGTACAATGACAGCGCCTGCAAACGTTGAGGGTTGCCAAGTCGGCGACTGCAGTTACTTGTAGGTAGACTATGACCCTGATGAATCCCAGGGCTTGCTCACGGCGTATACATTTTTTTCGTCTCAGAAATCTTCGTAACAAACAACCGCTTACAGAATATGGCGTGATTTTATAACTTAATTCCTCAATTCAAGAAATGAAAGAAACGATATCCTGACGAATCGACTCGAATATACCAAATAAGAAGCTCATTGTATGAGAAACACATCATCATCATCATCATCATCATCATCATCATCATCATCATCATCATCATCATCATCATCATCATTCTCATCTACCCTTATTGGAGTTTTAGCCCGCCGTCGGCCCTCCCTCCGCGCTTCCAAGTCCCGAACCGCCTCCCCGGCCATAAGCCCATGCACATACGCCGTGCCGAGCAGCTGCCATCGTTGCTGCTTCGCACGCTGCCCACCAACCCCGGAGCTCACGCAACCCGCTCGCCCACCGTCTCCCCCGTCGCGAGCCGACCGCTCAGGCACCGTCACGGGCCGCAGCACCGCCGGCCACTGCAGCCCGTATAGGACGGCCACCACGTCCCCCTCGCGTAGGAAATGGGGGCCGATCCCGAAGGACCCCGCGTCCGTGACGAAGAAGGATCGATTCGCGCACGCGTTGTACGCGGCCTCGGCGAACCGGGCGGCCCGCACCGTGGCCTCGTCGTGTGGCTCCGGGGCAGAGCCGGTGGCCTCCTCGTCCCCTCGCTGGGCTTCTTCCCCGTCGCCATCCGCCCCCGGGGGGATGTCTGGCCCCGCTCGCGCCTCGTCGATGCCCGATATGGAGGGGAGCCGCACGCCGCGGCGCACGCAGTCTCGGAACGCCCGCCACGCGGCCCACGTCTCCGGGCCCGGCGCGAGCGGCTGGTAGCGGATGTCGACGCCCGCCACGACGCAGGTGGCCAGGGCCTGCAGGAAAGCGGTTTCGCCGTCCCCGTCGCCCTCTTCGCGCCCGCCATCGGCATTTTGCTGCTGCTCCTGCTTCTCTATCATCATCATCTTCTTCTTCTTCTTCTCGTGATACACCCAACGGCCTAGTTCTTCGATCTCGCTCAGGACGCCGTCGAGGTACCGCGGCTCCCGGTCCTCGTCGTACCGGATGCGCTTCGTGCCCCGCAGCACGCGGTCGATCTTGATCCCGCCGACGCCGAGGACGTCCTCGTCCCCCTCGGGGCCGGGGGCCAGCACTTGTGCCTTGCGGCCGGCGCACGCGTCGAAGGTCAGCGACATGAAGTTGGAGTGTTCGTGGAGATCCTTCGAACGGTGCCACTTGGGCACCCAGGAGACGAAGCCATCACCGAGCAGGAGCTCGAGTCCGTGTTCTTCGTTGTCGTCGTCGTCAACGACGCCTTTTCCTGTTCCTACTTCGGAAGGTGCCATCGCCGTCCAGTGCCGCACGTAGTCAAGCACTAGCAAGTCGCCGGTCTCCTGGATGACGGACCGCGCCACATCGCGGTACAGCTCCGCGAAGCCCCTGCCGTAGTCCGGGACGATGTTGGGCAGCAGCGAGCGGCCCCGGGGGTCTGTGGCCAGGGCCAGCATCCCGTAGATGCGATCCTCGGGCATGGATGACAGGCGCTGCTGGGCCAGGTCGAGCAGGTAGAGGATCTTGATGTTGGCCTGGCTGTCGGGCGAGGACGGCGCCGCCGCCGCCGCCTTCTTGCGGTAATAACCCCACCGCACATCGACGAGGTCGTTCATGTCCGCCGCGTAGGAGCAGGCCAGCCGCAGCGCCGAGTCGACGTAGTAGTAGTTGTGCAGGAGCCAGGCCGCCGCCCTCGTCGCCTCCAACAGGCCGAACACCACGGGGCCGCAGAAGCAGATATTCCGCTGGGCCAGCGCGACTTCTTGGACGACCCATAAGCGCCTAAGATGGGAAATTCGGTCAGAGGTGACGAGCCAAAATGTTAGATGCTTAGTCTCCCTTGCCAGATGCAATATCCAGACATCAATCTCGACGCCCCCATTTTACTTGTGCTATATTGACTCACCTGAACCACGGAATGGAATACATGTCCACTAGCGCCGCGATATCATAGCTGGCCATGATCCCCATATCCGAGTACTGCCAAGCGCCGTCGTCGCTCCGGAGGTCCGCAAACGACCCGCGGCATCCCATCGTGGCCTCGGCAGTGATAGTCCGCGCGCTTTCCAGGGCACCAGATATATCGGTCTCGCCAAGATATACGAGGTTCGCAAGGCCGTGGCGGTATAGCGCACCCATCAATGTGATTTGGTGCTCGCGTTCGGCCAAGTCGTTCTGATTAATACACACTGCAATAAAGGGGGTCAGCGTTCTCCGTCCATGAGGATGAAGAGCATGTTGGTTCAAAAAAAAAGAAAAACCCCAGCCAGAGATCAGATGCTCTAATGCGCCCCAAAAGGGGGGAAAGGAAAAGAAGCAAAGTTATTTATCACGCACGAGCATCGATCCAAACGACCCGGGACGCCTCCGGACGTCGCACGCGCCGAAGTGCCGCTTCCGAAGAACCTGGCACCGAGGTAAGCACCCCGTTCACGCTCACAATGTGCTGGAGGTTCTTATCACCCCAGCAGTATGAGATGGTTTCGTACGCCGGTGAATCAGCAAGGTCGGTGTGCCACTGCGAAAATAGGCCTTAGTGATTGTTAACACGGAGTAAGTGAAAAGTGACCCAAGATTAAAGACACCCGCGAATAAAAGGAGGACCCATGATAAGTCGGAAAAGATAGAAAGAGAGGCCAGAATCAGCATACGAGACGGCACACTAGAGGCTCAGAGCCGGAGCCTGGGAGTATGGTTAGGAGCCGGATTTGTGTTGAGTTTGGCGAGAGAGGTGAGTAGTGGAGGGCACGGGGCTCAGGCATGGAATCCCCAACACAGACATCATCTTTCCCGTCGTTGTCACTTGGGTTCTCTAGATTGTCAGGGGGCCATCTGGGGTGTGATATGGCCTGAGCACTGATAGTCGCGACCTCCATGCTTTATTATCGCTCAGGGAAGGACACAAGAGAGTAGGGGTTAAATTGGAATACTGGGTAACTACTCTAGATCATTCTTTGTGATAAAGAGCGTTCAACATGGGCGATAGATCTATCTCGAACGGCGATACCCGTCACCTGAGGCACGCGCGCGCTAATGCTTACATGGGCAGGGTAATGATGACGAGGTCATGTAGAGCAGCCTAAACTTGCACTTTGTCACAAGATATAATAGGAATCAGCCTAGCCCAATCTATAGACACTTTTCATCTTGGCCCTCGGTTCGCCATCGTTGTTGATCTGAGCGCTGGGGAAGGATAACCGCCAGTTGGCTTTGTGCCTCATCCACTAGCCCAGATAAAGGGTGTCTTTGGGGGCCGAAGCAGGATCGCTGCTGACGGTCAGGGAATACAGCCAAAGGAGGGGAGGGGCTACGGCTGAAGCTACAGCTGAAATCACTGGTGAGGAGAAGTGAGATAACTATACCTATATGGTTTACTGAGCTCCAAAACATGTTAACCGTGGCCGGCTGTATTCATATCGGTACGGACGGAGTCAGCGAGTCGACATGAAACTAGTCTGCACTCGATGATGCGGCCCGAACATAGAACAATCAATCATCAGGGTAAATCTCAAGCCCATTGGGGCGCCGAAACCCCAGTGATCTCTTCGAGCTTCTTCAGCAAGGCGCCTTGTGCCTTCTCATCGCAGGCCTCCTTCTTCGACTGAGCTGGGCCTCTCTTCCCATTCTCCCAAAAGCAGCCAGTCTTTCCCTCAGCCTCCCCACTGCCCTCAGCAAGCATGACGTACAGCCTCTCGCTCTCGAAGATATCGCCGGGCGCGCCGGCACCGCCCATCTTCGTTGGCACCCACCCCGGATCAACCGAGTGGGCAACAACACCTTTCGAGGCGAGCCGCCGCGCAAAGGCGTAGGCGAACATGGTGTTATACAGCTTCGTATCGGCATACGCGCTGCCGGCGCTGAACCGACCCGCCTTGTGGCGCTCTCGCCAGCCGAAGTCGTCGAGGCTCACGGACCCGCCCCAGTGCGAGTCGGAGCTCGCGTACACCAGACGCCTGGGCAGCGGTGCCAGGCACGTCAGGATGTAGGGGGCCAGGACGTTGACGGCGAAGACGGCCGGGTACCCTTCGGCCTGGGCGCGATAGGGGCCGAGATACAGCCCGGCATTGTGGAAGATGCAGTCCATGGGCGCGAGCTTGGAGAGCGAGGACGCCAGGGCCTTGGTCTCCTCGGTGGACGTCAGGTCGCCGATCAAAACGTCGGCTGCGCCCGGGCAGGCATTCCTGGCGTCGCTGGCTCTCTGGGCGTTCCGGGCATGGAGGTAGACTGTGTGGCCCCTGGAGACCAGTTGGTTGGCAGCCCGAAGGCCGAGGCCATCGGACGAGCCGGTGATGAAGATACGGCCCATGTTGTTTAGGGTCCGAGAGATGCGCAGGGTGAGAAAATCAAGTAGGGCGGCGCGCCGAAGTTGAGATGACGGTAGAAGGACAAGTCAGAGCGGTACCAGGATGAGATGGCAGCAGTTCTGGTCAGACTGGCCTTGACGTCGAACTTACCTAATGAAACCTTGCAAACATCATTGGATACGAGCTGGTTTCAGCAAAAAAAAAAAAGGTATATCAGAGGTTACTAACCTTAGGTAAGCATCTAGTTCTACCAAGTAAGTACCTACATAAGTAAGTAAGTAAATAGAAATATGGGAAAGAGGCGTGTGGCATCGCATCCTGTCAACTGATTGCCGAGATCTGTGCCAGACTAACACAGGGCAAACATGCCGCATTACGTGTCACAGCCTATCTTGGTATTTTACTTTATGACATGAATATATTATCATGCGTAATTCACTCGGTCTGTCTATCATCAACGCTTCATCAAAGCCACTTAAGTCAGTTAGCTCTTGCATTCACACTCCGGTCATTTGCCTCCAACCATCCCCAAATGACCCCGCATCGATGGTAGGTTAAGAAGTACTTAAATACTTACTTAGCCAAGGTTGAGTTGACGGCTAAGACAGGAGCAAACGGGCGGGATAGCTTAGGTAGCGCGGGGTGCAGAGTGGCGTCATAGGTAGCTCGCGCGCTAGGCGGGCTAGCTTCAGGGACCAGATGGTGAAGTGCCCCCTTCGACAACAACAACAACACCATTTGGCCATCTCTCTCCCTCTCTACCAGATACATAATCTCAGTGCTTCCCGTGTGACACTTCCTTTTCCCCAACCTCGCACTCACAGGGGCCCCCCGCACAAGCTACCTCCTCGGACCAGTCCTCGCGTAGACCAGGCCAGCCCCGCCAACACGAGCACAGCACGAGCACAGCACGGCTTGCCGCAACATCATGTCCGCCGCGACGAACCCCGACCCGAGCCCCGGCGCGCCCGCCTTCGTGCCCCTCGAGGCGAACCCCGAGCTCATGACCTCCCTCCTGCACAAGCTCGGCCTGAGCAGCGCCCTCCAGGTCCACGACGTCTACAGCATCACCGAGCCCGAGCTCCTGGCCTTCATCCCGCGCCCCGCCCTGGCCCTCCTCCTCGTCTTCCCCGTGAGCGCCGCCTACGAGTCCTCGCGCCTGGCCGAGGATGCCGGCGCCGACGAGTACCGCGGCAGCGGCGACGCCGAGCCCGTGCTGTGGTGGCGCCAGACCATCCGGAACGCCTGCGGCCTGATGGGCCTGCTCCACGCCGTCGCCAACGGGCCCGCGAGGGGCTTCATTGGTGCGTTGCCCGTGCTTCTCCCAGCTGGCCCCCCCACCCCTTCTCTCCATTCTCTGAGTCCCCCCTGCTCTCTCCCCCCTTGCCCTCCCATCTCGCGGCAGACCTGACCGGCCCGACCCCGACGCAACAGAACAAGACACCCCGCTCGCCACCCTCCTCGCCCAGTCGATCCCGCTCCCCCCGGCCGAGCGCTCCGCCCTCCTGGAGAAGACCCCCGCGCTGGCGACTGCGCACCACGAGGCCGCGAGCCAGGGCCAGACCGCCGCCCCCGACGCGCAGGACGACGTGGACCTGCACTACGTGTGCTTCGTCAAGACGGACGACGGCACGCTGTGGGAGCTTGACGGGCGCCGCAAGGGCCCCATCGCGCGCGGGAAGCTAGATGCCGACGAGGATGTGCTCTCCGACAAGGCCTTGCTCTGGGGCCCCCTGAAGTTCCTCGAGCGTGGTGGCGGTGACATGCGGTTTTCTTGCGTCGCGCTGGCGGGGTCTTTGGACGCATAGAGGCATGAAGGGATGGGGTCCATTATGGGGCCGTGCTGCATGTGGCCACGGCCAGAGTTAGGCGGCCACAGAGGTTGTGTCACATTCGTGCAGTAACGTGGTGCGCCCTACCACATACACCCAACTACCCATACCTGTATTGGCATCAGGCTGGGAAGAGCAAGCATCAGTTAACCCCCACGCGATCGCTAGATCCAGGACGTGACAAAGACGTCTTTGCGAGGGAGCCTTCCCCTAACGTCCATATTCCTTACTTCGCCACTCAGACGAGCGCTGCTTGTTAGGTACAGTGAGAAGCATCGGTATGTACGGGATGTACGGAGTAATATGGTAATCAATTCCATTTATTGGCCTTATATAGGTTTCTTCCGGGCACCTTGATTTATTGCCCACAGCATGTCAATCTTCCCTCATCCCAGCCCACGTTTGCAAATGAACAATCTCATACGAACAACGCAGTAGCGTTACAAGATAAAATTATCAAGGGAAAAATATCGAAAGCAACCCGTGTTCACAACTTCTGGGTAATGGCTATATAGATCCAGACCGTGATCTAGACCTACGACTGTACTCTCCATATTGAATTGGTCGAGGGGTACATGGCGGAAGAGTTTCTGCCCAACCAGGGCTCGGAGACGGCATTTCATCGTTGAAAAAGCACCCTGGCGAAAATGCAGGGACGGACCGTGGATATATAGGAGTGAAATACTGGTCGGCGTCGCTCGACTGTCCCGCTCGACTGCAAAAGTTGTGACAGACGGCAAAAGGCAGATAGAAATGATAAGCAGCACCGCTACTATCGAATCGACTGGGACCCAAGTGGCGGGGCCTTTTCGTCTCGTACACCGTGGTCTTGGATCTATTTAGGTAATTCTTAGTAATATTCCGGAGCTTGTCGAGGCGAACAAGCTATAATATCATTTACCTTGGCAACGGAGTAATGGCGAGGGGCGGCAAATCAGGGCAGTAGGGAGAGTACGGTGATTGTGTTGAAGACACTGCCCGAACCCACCAGTCCACTTCAGAGAGTGCCGGTGCGGTAGATGCATCCGAATTCGATGTCGAGTTATCTCTGTCTGTTGTTGTAGGTGAGTCTCTGTTCCCATCGAGCCCGTGGCGTCCCGGATGACCTGACCGGCCTTTTTTGTTGCATTTGTGTCCGCGCAGACTAGGCTCTCCGCCATTGGCAGTGAAATCCTGCACGTGTAGAGCGATATGTTTTGCAAGCTCTTCATCTACATGCGCTCCGCCCTGTCTGGGCTCCGTTGCCGAGTTCTTTTCCTTCCCAAGGAATTTCTTGATACTGTTCAGGATGTCTTCCCAGGTCGGTAACTCTCCCAAGTCGAGCTTCGCGGATTCTAGATACTGGTTGGTAGATTCTCGTTCCGCCGTCATTCCGCAGGTTGTACAACTTGGATCTCTTTTTTTGCTACTCATGGCGGAAGCAGCAGCCCTTGTACAGATGTCGCACTCGGGATGATACGGAACCTTCAAACCAGGAGCAGGCCGGAGGCCTTGACGAAGATGGGGAGGGAGTTCTTTACCCTTCCTGGCTATTTTCTTCCACTCCCTTTCTTTACGGTGTCTCTCTTTCTCTTCCTTCCGTTTTGCCCGCCTCTCCTTGGTCTTCTCTTGCCTAGCTCTGCGTCTGGCTTCACGACGTGCTTTCTTCTCCGACCTACTTCTCTCCCTTTGGTGCCTTTTACTATTTACGCCGAGATCATCGTCCTCTGGCTGGTCGGTTGAAGTCTGGGCTGGTCTCGGTACGTAAAATTCTGGAAGAGGTGCCGCCGCGGAGGCGGGTGCGAGGCTAGAATTCCTCCTACTTTTCCCCGTGACGGCAGGTTCTTTGGGCTGTGGCTCGTCATGGGCGGCAGGTCCTAGCCTGCTTGTCGCCGCCTCAAGAGTTTGCTTGACACCTATGTTTACCTTCTCCATCACGGTGGCCGACATCTGCTCCAAGGAGTCGACCCACGGAGAGTGCGTCTTGTCTGGGGCATCACAGCATTAGGACCTAATTAAACAAGAAATTGGGCAACACAAACCACTGGTAGGAGACTCATTTGCGGTTCCACGCTCTGGTTATTCGGTTAAGATGAATTTGGAAAGAGAATCAATTGTTGAATAGACTTACCTCTTGTTGGAGCTATGCTAGGACCGGCTGCATTTCCTTCGTATCAAGGGTTAGTCCAAGAAGATAGATAGGACGAAGTTGAGACATGCCAGCATGCGGTTTGTTCTTCCTCGGTCTCTTCCCGAGCTCAAATGGTTTCCCGTCACGAGCCGGACGGTCTGCTATCGTCATTAGTAACTTCAGATGTTGCTAAATGACTCGGGAAAGGCACACCAAGAGATGGAACAGCGTCATGCTTTTGAGCAGGATCCTTGTCGTCAGCTGAAGGGACAACTACCAAATCGTCAGTTCATGCATCTTGTTCCAAAACACGTAGCAAGTACGAACGAATTGCGGGAGGTCCTGCACGTTCCGAGGGTGGTAGGGTTGGCGTTTGAACACTATCGGGCTCCTTTACAGGTTCATGTGACCGGTCTGACTGTAGAACCTGCTGGGGCGGTGGACAAATTGGGCTCAGGTCATCCTGCTGTTGCTCGGGGCCGTCTCCACGCCAATCGCATGTGTCCACAGGGCGAGATGGTTGACGGTTCGCATCACATTCGGCCGCCAGATCGTCGAGCTCGGGATCAGGAGCATCGCCCTGCCACTCGCAGGTGTCATCCTGTGCTGGTGGCCTGGAGTGTGCATCTCGCTGGTGAGGGGAATTGGCGTCAGTCTCGCCAGCAAATGCAGCAGCTTCAGCTTTGGCCTGCCGCTGGGCTTGCGAGAGCCCATGACCGTCAAGCGAACAGTTCATAATGGACGGAGCGGCTGTAGGGGGTGGTATACTGCTCAAAGATGTATCGGGTCAGGATCCTCGAACGACCCCTATGGCATAGTACCGAATTTCAAGATAAGGATGCTTAATAGGTGCTATCGGGTTAGAGGAAAGGGGCAGCTAGAGGGTGAGATGAAGATGAGCGGGGATGAGCACCTCTACGTAGGTCTGGAGAGCAAGAAGTTGACATGTTCAGGATCGTCGGCGTGGCTCAGGCGGGACAAGGAGGTTGGCCCACGCCAGGCCGTTGGTCGTAGCTGACCGCTGAGAAGGCGCAACTGCGCCTTCGAATGCCCGTGGAGGAGTCGCCCGTGGTTGTTGCTCTGGGCGGAGCAGGCACGACGGCTTGGTGGCAACGAGACAGGAGCAGCATGCTGGCGCCGGTCAGTCGTGCCTACCATTTCATCATGGACAAGACTATGTCGCCGTCTGAAGCAGCTGTCACATGCAAATAAGCCACTACCTATCTACTCGAAGCCAGTAAGGCAACAGACCGGCCGAGGAGACCAAGGGGCTCGAGAACGACCAGCCGCCCCGTCCTTACATCTCTTCACTTGACGGCGGCGCCTGGGGGATTCTAGGGGGTGCATTGATAGGCCTCTATTCAACAAGTCTAGGACTGATATTTGGTTGCAAAATCCTCACCTGCCATGTCTTCTCTCTCTGGGAGCTATGAAGCGCAATCTTCAAAAGATACAGGCGAAAAGACAAAGCCAACCAAAAGAAGCTACCTAGGTACCCTGTTGTGATCATTGAGCATGATATTTCCGTCTGTCCGCTGAAGCCACGACAGCGCTTGAGAACCCGGGCCACGTACGGCGGCACATTTCAGAATGTGTCTTCATGTCGACGAGCAGGCCCTTGCCGAAGGATGGTTAACGTCGAATTGTGATATCAAGCCACTGGATTTAGATTGCCCCTTTCCCCCTGACCTCAGCCTGTGGCTTGTCGGGGCTTGGAATACAACCACATGAAGGAGCATTGTGGTTTGGATAATTCCTCCGGCCTCCAGCTGTCCATAGTCGGAACCCCGTCCCTTTCTGGTGTGAAAGGTACGTAGGTGATATTGCCATTGGTGAAGCAGATGCACGTAGATAGATAGTGCATCCATCTATGCAAGGTACCTCCTGTTGTGCATTAGGCGACCAGAGCCGTACAGCATCACTGACGAATCAACCCGCTCGCCATTGTTGATCAACTGCAGCTACACCTTGAAGCTTTCCTGGTTTCCAATCACCTCAGCCGGCCACATCGGTCGTGTCAGCCCACAAGAGGCAATGTGCGTCTCGTCACAATAGCAATGCGACGCCACCACCACGTCAGTAACCAAACCCACAAGGTGTACTCCGTAACTACGTACCTACTCATAAAGACCGCCTTCAAAGAACACGCCGCTCGGCATCTATAGAGGAAGCCGGTCATGCCACCCATCCATGTGTTTCCATTTCAATTTCAATTTCCAAGAATAAGTCAATTACAAGCGCCCGCCCTCATGACACCCCCATGCCTAATTAACGCGCCGTTGTCAACTGGGCTTTCCAACGGCTGCTCGCCCGTGCACCGCGCGCTGAGCACGGTGTACCTACACACAAAGTGGTGGCAAAAACGGTCAACGCGACAGGCTTAAATTGGAGCCCAAGAAGATCGGAACCATGGCTCATGCTGATGCCGCAGGCAGTTAGGCGACGCTGGCGCGCGACACGTGTGCTGTAATCGAGACAGCAACGTTGTCAGTACCAAGTTGATTCACTGCTTGGTAGATATTGGAGCCTAAGATATCCGACTAGCCGGTCCGGAGCCATCCAAATCGGCTCCTTGAATGGAACAGCGACGGGTAGCACACCTGTCGTGTCCCTCGTCTATCTACCGTACTAGGGCTGCCTCCCTGGTAAGTAAGGGCGTAGGAATAGCCATCCACGGCCTGCTGCAACTTACCTCGGCCATCTCTGTAAGTCGCTAGAGTAAATGAGCAGCCCGCTTTGGCACGGCATAATATTGACGTACCTACGCTATTGAACGGGTATCCCAGAAGCATTGTTCGCCTCGACATAAAGGACTAGACAAATGAAGACGCACTAGTTATGGATTCTTACTATAGTACTCTGTAGGTAGATCCGTAGATCCGTTTGCACCGTGAAAGATACATACATGCGGCTGACAACGAGCCCTGCACATCATCAGGGACCAGTAATATGCCACATTCCAACCCAACAAGAGGGAATTGCCTTACTGTCTACGGCAGGGGACCCCGGGGCACCCGCTACCCTTCTGGCGGCTCCGATGCCATGGTAACCCCGTAGCTTCGATTGTCTTCCAGCTTCTCTTCCAAAAGTGTCGCCCTAGCCTGGCAGACTTGCGCGGCTTAATCGGTACTATATGGCGCGGCTCGACACTAGCTTTTATTTACATAGTAGCTATATTGATTAGTCGCCCATCGAAACACTCTAGTTAACCCTAGCACCATTGTTCAGGGACTTGGAATCGCGGAATCGGATCATGCGATATAGTGTCGTGATCTGACCAGGGGCTGAGGGTTTGGATCACAACGGCTGCATCGGTCACTTGGGACCAGAAATGCATGCCCTTCTGATCGATCTGACAAGGTGACAGACCGAGATGATAAATATCGTATCTGCAATATTATGATCTTCGCCTCTTATAATACTTCTAACGCATGTCTCCACCCTGCAGGTACTCGCGGTGCGCACAGAGCTTTCTGAGGACAAACACGACCCGCTGTATACAGTATACAGTGCCCACTACTATGTTGGAGGTACTACGTACCTACGCAGGTATGCTTTTTGGTCTACTTCTACGTACTTATCGTGTACCTACCTCCGAATCGTGGTTTAGATGCCCGAAAGTACGTATCTTGCACTATCAATGGCTTAGTCTAGACTGTTTACTATATAGGTGCAATTTTGACACATGGGTGCGTAGTGCGCTTTGAAAGAGGTCATGTACGGAGTACCTATCTCTGGAAATTGAGAGATGCCAGGGTGCAACAAAGAGCAAAGATGAGCTAAGCTAGCAAGGCAGGGTTCCAAAGGAGGCATGACGTACTTACATACATGTACTAGATAGGCGGCCCTGAAATGGGGAACTCTGCCAATCCCAACACGATGTTCCCAGTGCTGATCAGATCTACTCAAGCTGTTTGCTCCGAAACACAGCAACATGGCACTTACCAAGTACTAAAAATCATAGTCTGGTATTCAACAAACGCTACATTACTTAAGGTAGCTACAAATAGGAGGTGCTCTCTGTCACGGAATCTACTGTCCTGTGTATATGCATAACTATCGCATGAATTCCGTTTGTGTTTTGTTCTGTTCTGTTGTGTTTGTACATCTGCTTCCCGCAACGGACCTCACTCCTACATGTACGTACCTACCAGTTGTCAGCATGATCCCAACTCTTAGGTACACGTAAATCCATTCATCTCAACAAGCCGAAAGCCTCAGTTTGGTACGGGGATACAGGCTAACTCATCCAGGAAATTATGGCGTGGATGCTCGGCGGCGACAGAAACAAGTAGGTATGAGGCCGTGCGTATTTTGGAAGATGTGTCAGGCTCAGAGCTCGTGAAAGATTGATTACCTTGCCTTACATGCAGATGCAGGTACAGCAAAACTTTACATAACTTAGCCTAGTAGATGGATATTGGGTCAAAAATCTCCCCTGCCCTACGTGGGTTCAAACAGTAGATAACAAATAGGTAGGCGACCTCCCTGGTGTCTCCCAGGCCAAGCCGCCTTACGACCACCCCTCCGCTTAGTGTATAGCACTCCTCGTATGGAGCGAACTTCCTGAGGTTAGTCTGTTCCAAGCATACGGAAGAGTTTACTACTACGGTACTACGCACATACGTATTGCGCTATGTTGCGCACAGTACGGGATACCTACGCACGTACACGCCATCATACAAACGGACGCCAATCATAAAGCTCAGTCAGCCACCTAAACCGTTCAGATGCAGTGGCCAGCAGGGGTTGCCTAGTTTAGCCCTCGTCGATCAGGAAGTGATAGAGAAAACTAGCAGAATCGGTTGGAGAATTACACCACGCACATGCGAGGGAGCTTAGTTAGCACGATGCTACATGGTATAACTAAACGACGCAACAAAACTACGGCATGTTACGCAGATTTTACCCTTTTTTTTTTTTTTTCCCCCTCCTTCCCTCCTCCTTACATGCCACCTGGAACTATCTTCTTAGGCCCATCCCACATCGCTCCCGTTTCCTCTCTCTACAAGTGTCCTCACAGGTCGGCCAACACTCGTCAAGGGGGCTCCTTGCGTCCCGGGCGTCCCAGCGCAGCTAGGGAAGCTCTAAATTGTCTGCGCGCACTATCCATTGGTCATATGAGCCTCCAATCCATTCATTAAAGCTTCTTGTCTATTTTACCGGCGGCTGCCGGGCCATTGTTGTTCGAGCGCGCGTCTTGTCTTCTTTCATCGTCTATGCTGTAATAGTTACTCGCCCCAACTTAACATATCCGCTCGGCATCGCCGTGATATTATTATTCCCTAATCATTAATCACCTCGTCCATCGTTCCTCTTGTAGTCTCATATTTCACCCTTGTCCCCTCTACTCTTGAAGCTCGAGATACCTCCTTTGCACCGGCGCCATATATATTCCCCACGGGCACATTAGGTTTGCCATTCATTACGGTTTCCTGGTCTTCACGGACAGGGCGCACCAAACACGCTAAAGGCCATCTCCCTTATCCCATCTACCTTACGACCGACTTCGATACCTCCTTCCCGGCCTGCACCACACATTGCTTGCGGTAGGGACCTCAATTGCTTAGGTATGGTCTAAGTATATTCACTGCCCGTGAATACCGCCACAGACATCTTGGCCAAACAATCGATACAACACCACGTGGAGGAGCGACAAATCAGACGCAAAACTCGCGCATGCTTAGCCGATATTAGATCCCTAGACGTTCCGCAATAAAGCCATGTTCTAAAGATGGGATTGTTAGCTCTGTTCTCCAAAAAATCTTACTCGGATCTCAAGACGTGCGCCTACGATGCCACGGTGGCGTCGTCGCCGCCTATCCGCGGTACGCCTGATCCCCAATCTAGTAACATCATGTCTCACCCGTCGGCTTACACCCTCTAGGCACGTACCCCGTCCTCGGCAATGGCAGCAAGATCCTAGAGCAGTTCCAAAGGTCGCACCCCAATCTCACGACCGGCTCTCACCTAAACCCACCGGTTCCCTCGCCCCTAGTTACCCGTCTTCGCAGAGATGGTTCTCATAGCCCTAGTCTGGCGCGGCCGAGTACCGCTCCGTCCAGTCAACTCGATGGCGCGATCGATTCATCAAGTTTGCAGGTGCAGCCAAGAGCTGCATTACCACTGCCCCCCAAAAAGAAATACGGTCCTTACAGGTTGCCCCCGAAAGTGTCGACGGATATTCGGGCTTCCTCGGTATCATCCAAGCCTATGCCCTCACCTGGCTTGGTGTCGCTCTATTCCGACTCGATTCGCAGCATTGAATCAAACAGGACCAGGGGTTATGTGGATCTTCTAGATGCCCAGTCGATGATCAAGCCTCTAGATTTCTACGGCCGAGTTCAGGCCACGGGTGTGAGGAATTATGGCGAAGATGTTGCAGACCGGAATAGGCAAGAGACGGGCGCCAATGTGGACACGGCAATGACCCGAGAATCGCCTACAAGGCAAGTAGACGAAAAATGGAATTCGGTCATCTCCAAAGGTGTCGACGACGACTCCGACGAGGAACTCCCCCGACGGGCAAGAATGCGTCATTCCGTGGGCTCGGGTCTCCGGACCAGACACATGAGCACTCACCTACTAGATGCGCTGCCCAAGAGGACATCATCACTTTCCCCGGCGGGTAAATCAGACGAGACGCCCAAGGCCATGAGCCGGACAGCATCGGCCCGATCAGAAAGAGCAGCAAGACGCAAATCAATGCCTTCTCTTGCAGCTTCCGCATCGACCAGCAGGCCACGGAGCTCCCTAGCGGCGAGAAGGGGCAAGGAGAAGGACCTCGATCTTTTCCCCAATGCTCTGAGGGATCAGGCCCGAGCCGCGATAGCCCACGAGCGGGAGTCCACGAAGCCCAACATTTCCACCAAGCGGCAATCGCTAGCACCGGCGCACGCCGAGCACCAGCCGCGCCAGAGACGCGGCGAGGCAGAGAAGCCGCTGCCGACCCTCCCCGTGCCCGAGATGGATCGGTCGAGGCGGCGAAGCATAACGCACAACGCCGTGGTGGAGTCGCGGCTGCTGGTGAGGCGGCAGAGCACCCAGGGCATGCGCGCCCCGAGCCGCGGCGAGATCTACGAGGACACCTACCAGCAGAAGATATCGCTGCAGACCGCGGACACTCCGGGGGACTGGCACTCGGCGCGACGCCAACTGGGAAGTACCACCGATCTCCAGGACTCTTCCCCCAGCTCGCCGGCGCGGCAACCTGACCACAGCTCACGTCAGTGCTCTTCCAGCGTTGCGCCCGTTGCTTCATGCTTTTTGATGGGAGGGGAGGATACGTGCTAACTTTGCGAGGTGAAGAAATGACGATGCCGCCGTCTCCCGCCCGGCACGCCGACGACGACGACGCGGGCGAGCCGAGCCACCTCCAGAAACAGAGCCTCATCTCCCTGTCCGGCGCGAGCGTCAACGCCCACGAGCTCGACAGCAGCATCCCCGCGCGGTCGAGCAGCCTCCGTCACTGGTCCCTGACGTCGGAGACGGCCCTGTCGACCCAGAGCTCGAACCCGTTCCGGCCCCAGTCGGGCCACACCACCAGCACCTCGGTCGACTTCTCGCCCCTGTTCCCGCACGCGCGCCCCGACCGCTTGATCCCCCCCGTCCCCGACATCCCGCACCTGAAGTCGCTCCGGTCCCTGCCCGGGATGGCCGGCGCGCCCTCGCCGACCCCTTCGCTCCCGCCGGCCCGCCAACGGCGCCAGTCCGACGAGTTCTACCTGGAAGACTACGCCTCGTCTAACGAGAGCACGACGGCCCCGTCGCGGAGCTCGTACGAGAAGGACCTCCTCTTCTCCGACGCGGGCTACGGCGCCGCCGGCGACCAGCTCTCCGGCCTCCCGGGGCTCCTCAGTGCGTCCGTGGCCGCGCTGCCGTCTGCCGACTCGCTGTCGGCGGTGCCGGGCCGGACCGCGGAGACCGAGATCCGCACCCTCTCTGCGCTGTTCCACCTCCCCTCCCTACCAGGTTTTGACTCGGAAGGAGAGGAGGGTGGTTTCGACTCCGCGGGGTGCCACGCGCCGTTGACAGACTCGTCCGACGACGAGATGAACTTCGACATCCCCATGAGCCGAGCCGGCTCGTCCGCCTTGCGTTACACGCCCGTCCCGGAGCGCTTCCCGCCAGCGAGGAGACTGTCCGTCCGCGAAGGTGATGACGGAGATGATTCGGACTACTAAGGCGCGGGTTGCGCCATCCACCTACGCCGAGCTCGGACTCGAGCGAGCGAGCACCCCATCTAGGGATAAGGGCGTAAACGACGTTGGTATGTGGGTTTTACAAAGCGAGCGGTACCGGGCGTTGGGCGGGAGTGTCTTATACCCAAATTTGTACGAAAACCGGGATTTGGTTACATTTTGGCTGATAGACTGGTGTTAGGGCTCGGCATATGGGTGTCTACGTAATCTGTTGCTTGATGACTTGGGCGTTGTGTTGCATAGAGTTCTGGACGGGGCGTTGGCCTCGGACCTGGGATAGAATTACGTTAATCGACTCAAATAATGATATTAATGCTATCTACCCGTTCTGACTTCGAGTTATTTCTATGGAATGGCCCTCCACATATCGCGCCCATGTCGATATACTGCAGGTTGATGCCCTCTAATAAGTAGTAAAACAGCTACACTGCCTAAGCCGTGCATGCTGCCCAAGGAGGCGGGCGTAGTCCCACGCATTCCAAGGTCCTCGGGGTCAATCATCGTCTTTTGCGTGCAGTAGTCACAGTAAAATATTGAGGGACCGTTTGATCATGGTAAAAGTCAATATATTAACTGATGAATGAATGAATTCTCCGCGTTGTTGTGTATTGTTGTGCCTTTCGGTGAAAAATAAAAAATAAAACTACGTAATTACCCCTGTCCTTTTCCTTACGTAACCGGTGTCCCCCCCTCACTCACCACTTCAGTAGGTGCCTGTGGAAAAAGCTAGATTTTCTAATTCGTGCATCAGTAGCAGCAGATCAACTATTTATCAAATACCGAGGGGCTATGGGCAAGTGCACTTGTATGCTTTCTTGAAGTCGTCCAAGTTCATATCTCTCAGCTTGACCAATATTTTTCGCGCAGCTGCCGCTTTAGCTTCCCGACTGTTCTCCCCGAAGCTGTACTCCCTCACTGCACCGTGAATTAAGACTCCAGCCACGATTTTTTTGGCCGCAAACTCGCGGTCCTCGTCGTCAGTTTCCGATAACCTGATCCTCCATCGAACGCAGCGAAACTTAGTGGAAAGCATAGTGCCCAGTAGAATTACCGGGTGATTGTTGGCGTATGTATCGTAGATGTGCATGTCCTCAAAATACGGCTGAATATGAGTGTCGAAGAAGCGCTGCACCTCTTCGTAATTATACCCGCTGTCGACAAAGATGGCACCAATGTATGCTTCCATAATATCAGGTAGGCTCTTTGGCGGCCGCCTTTCATTCATCCAATAGTTGCGCGCGTATGCACAACATCCAAACCCAGATACCTCAGCTTCTTGTTCAGCTTGGGCTCGTGCCTCTGTAATGGTCGTGACATAGTCGGCAATATCCTTTTGCAAGCTGCTATTTGTGGAAACCATGTGCTTTTGGAGGTCGAGTGAGACACAGAGACAGCCTAGGAACTGGTTCGAGACCATAGCCATCTTGTGCTCTGTCAACCATTGAGGGTCGGCCTCAGGGAACATGTTAAACAAGTAATCGACACAGACCATATCAAGAAGCGCATCTCCGAGGAACTCTAGTCGTTGGTAGTTCGGGATTCCCTCGTAAATTGTCCCGTATGAAGGGTGCGTGAAGGCGCTACGCAGCAGCCGTGGGTGCTTAAACTTGTACCCCATTTTCTCCTCTATCTGATTTGCGAGCTCGCAATGCACAGCTCTTGGCTTTAAGCTCTGCCACTCCGGTATCTTACACGCAGCATAATACTCATCGTAAGTGGTCATCTTGTGATTCGAGTGATTGACGAATTTCGTGACTGCTTGAATTGCCATATCGAAATTTTTCTCTTCGCGTGTTGTCATATACGCCGCACCTATGAGTGCCTCACAGACATCCGCGATGGACTTGTCCGCCAATGCGTGGTGTTCCCTACTACTATACTTCCTTCCCTTGCGCAGTTCCAGCCCCTGAGGATACCAACAGCTTCTATCAAAGGCGCTAGTTCGAATTGACTCTTCTAGCTTCATTTCCAGCGCGTTGTTGAAAAGGTTCTTATTGCATATGAGGACCATACGATCCACGTGATACTGAAACTCGTCGCAGTTTGGGATCTGAGAGAATAGCGCGATAGTGGTACTCATTTTCAGAAACGAGTCACCGAGAAACTCAAGGCGCTCGTAATTTTTCCCCATTCCTCTCTGTAGGTTGATCTGGGTCTCTGAATGCTCCTCAGTGTTGTCACTGTCTTTAGTCATGGCCTCGAGAGCCAAACCTGGTTGCAGATCTAGACCAATTGATCTGCAGGCATCTAATACAATGAGACTAGACTCGAGCCGATAGATAATTGCAGGCAAGTTGTAGGCCATAGCAACAATGTCAACAGGCAACTTCACTTTGTTAGAAGTCTATACACGTAGTTGGCATTGGAAGAACTTACAGTTGAGATCTTAAGCGTCTGGAAGACCAGAAAACATCTTCTCTCGATCTGGTCTATGGCATCAAACTGATCAAGTAGATTTCGACGAAGTGGGATATATTCTGCCTCGAAAACAGCTAGGTTTTCTTTTCTCACCAGGTTACCTCGCGATTTACGCCAAATACTGCTGACAACAGAGTTCCAGATATCAGGCGGTCTCTCTCCTCCTTTGGATCCTCTTCCAGACCCTATTCCCGGGAAGCCTGGTAGTTGGGGGTCTGTAGATTTTAGATCAGGGCGCTTGCAGATAGTGTAAAACTTTCTTGAACCATCACTGGGATCCGTGACATATTTGTTTTCAAATACGTGCTCCGGTTGGTTCTTGCATTTGAAATCACCCGCTGTTGTCTGTGTTTCCCGAATACAACCCCAATCGATGATTGAACGGGGATCTTCACTAGTCAAAAGGCCGCCAGAGCCATGTGGGTGTACCAACGGAGCAAAAAAGTACGGCATCTTTTCTACCTCTGACGCATATTCTTTGCTGAATATGTCTTTGAAAACTTCAAGGGTGAAAAGATTCAAAGCGTCGATATCTTCAAGTTGGCAGTCTAACGGAGCAGTCAATGAAAACAATGCAACATTAGACACCTGCTGATTCCCAAAGTATATTGGGAATGGGGCTATACCCGGCAGCTGTTCCCTCGTTAAAAGAGCCAGCGGCCGAGAAGCCCGTCCAAGCGCCTTTGGATTAGAAAGCTGGATCACTGTAATGAAGAGCTTTCCCGGGAATCCAAGGACTGACCATAAATTCGGCTTTCGTCTCATATGATACTGGGCCCGCTTCTTAGAGCTTATCGCTAGTCGAGCGTTGCGCATAGCTGGAAGGCGTTTGGTGAAAGTTGATCGAAGAGTATCATCCAAATGTCTTTGGGTCTTCAATTTCAGACACATCTCGAATGCCGCCGAGCATTTTGCTACTTGTTTAGATGATGCACGTCGTCCGATTGCGCTTTTAATTGGGGAGCAGTCTGGAAGCAGGACTTCGCACTCAAACTCACCGCCAACATTCTGAATAATGTAATCTGCGCTGTGAAAAAATGTGTCTGCTGGGCGTGGTAGAGACGACACAAAGGCCGCAAGTATTGCGATGCTACCCTTATACGTCAACGTTGCACCGGTAGCAGGGACTTTATATGTTCGATGTCTTTTCTCCTTTGATAAGTGATATTCTATGTCGTAGTCGCCGCCAGTGATGAGGCGGTCACTTGGGAGCATTTTGCAGTAGTCCCGCAGACTATTTTCATGTTCTTGAACCTCCGAGACAAGTTGTTGCTGTGCGTAATTCCCATCTTCGACCATCTGATAGAATTTTGAGTTGACAAATCTTGCGCGGCCTCTGGATTGGATATATTGAATCACTGTCTTGTAAAGGTCGAAGCGGATCACTACATTACAATCTGGGATGTCTATACCTTCTTCTCCCGCGCTTGTTGCAAAGAGACAGTTCAATTCGCCGTTTCGAAATTTTCTGATAGTGGATGTTTGTTCAGCTAATGACATCCCAAGATCAACAGAGGCACTACTAGCGGAACCCATCTATCTCAGGTCAGCAACTGGCGGTTGGGGATTTTCTAGGCACTCACAAATTTTCCGGCTTTGTAACGATGGCTAAGGCCAGGTTGCTGAAAAAGATCAGTAAGTAGCGCCACCGTAAGACGTTGCTCAGCAAAAACGATGCATTTGTCTGTATCAGGATCAAAGTTCTTCTCTAGATGCTCAATCAGTTTGATGACTTTATGCGAGAGGTGAAATCTGTTAAATTGAAGCTCCGCAACGGGGTGATCTCTGGTCAGTTGATAGGCTTGTCGAACTGCCTCAATTGCATCCCGCTCAAGGTGTATAGAGTTGGTGGGCTGTAGTACTTCCATTCGTGTGAAGTCACGTTCCGTCTTCGCCTCAATCCTGACGGCTTCCTCTTTCGTTAGCCATAGCTTCCACACCCGGTCTGCAGGCCAACGACCCAACTCGGTGGTATTCTCTCTAGAATATGTGAGCAGTTTAGCAAATGCCGGGTTTTGGCCCACAACCTGATGGAGCATCTGCCACAAGACTGTTTCGAAGGGAAGACCCTTATTTTGGTACGTAATGAGGCTTTCAGCTGGTCTGCTTATAGCTGCCCTAGAAAAAACTGTTGGGTCATCCACTGTTGCTATTTCGCAGTGCAGGAGACCCTCCAGCTGAGCAGAAGCCACATGAACATTTGTTTTTGCATCAACAGGCGAAGCCGTCATGCCTAAGATACGGGGACGTTTGTGGTTGCTCTTCTCGAGCGTTGCGTAAAAATCTTTAATTATTCTTGCGTACGGGTGGTTCTTCTTTGCATGATGAGCTTCGTCAAAAATAAGCAGATTAACTTGGTCCATTTGTACTAAGGAGTAGCATAGACAATCGTAGAGAACCTGCGCAGTGCACACAATGACGGTTTTTTTGTTGCGCGTTTCATCCCAGAAGTCCCGTGTGTAAACAAATGCGCCGGAGTCGCCAGTGAACGAAACCATGGGGAAGTCAAGATTTGCTTCAAGGACTCGATATTGTTGGTGGACCAAGGCAACCTTATCGACCTTGAGAAACCGTCAGCTGCTGTGCCAAGGGCGTCACGAGAACTCCATGAAGCATAGACAAACCAGGAAGAAGGCCAAACTGTGCTCCTGTCCAGCCTGCCGGTCCTCGAGTTCCTGTTCTACGACATGACGGAGTAGGAGTACGGCTATGAGGGTCTTTCCAGCGCCTACATGCTTCACGTCAGAATTCTGCATAGCTTGGAAGGGGGGTGAGTGGCGGGTAACCTGTATCAAGAACAGCGATTATATTCTTTTCCTTAGCTCTCTCAAAGAGCTCGGTCTGATATTCTCTGGGGCTATTAATAATGATAGGTGCTTCTCCGGGTTTCCTGGGGTGAGTTGTAGCCGGAGTGCTGTTGTCCTCTGCTCTGGGCCCGCAAAGACTTCTGTACGCATCCTGCCTCTGTTCGCGAAGCCAATCATCGAAGACGGACTTGTCTTGTGCGGCGCCGGCGTTGGCAACTGGCCGTGGTTGTATGCCATTTTGAAGCGACTCTTCGTCTTCAGAACGAGCCTCGTCATCCATCGTTGCTTCGCTGGGCTGGGGGGGAAACACGGGGGCGTTGATGAGAGTAGTTGAGTCCATGAGGGGGCAACGACGAGGTGCAGTGATGAGGTACTGCTAAGTAAGGTTCAGATGGGTAAAAATGTAGGCGGCCGTACGGTAGTTGCAGACAGGATGGCGGATGGTCCGAGAGTGCCCAGATCGCCTTGGGTACTTCCTGCCTCTTGCCTCTGGGGATACCAAATGCATAGATGCCAAGTACCCACCTAACATGCAAATACGTCTGTATGTATAGGCATTATGGCCCTCGGATAATAAGTATATCACATGCGTTACGTCCTTATAAGGGTACATCGATGGAGGTTCAACCCCGTCATCCCGGCTGCGCAGGTCGGGCGCTTTCTTGCTCGGGTTTACCATGTTTCGCGATATCCAAACACCCCCAATGTTTGCTAGGTACTTGTTCCGTCTACCGGGTACTTACCTACTTCTACCTAAACTACCTAGGCAGATTGGCATGTATCTCTAAGAGGTAGCTACCTACCTAAAGTTGCTTAAGTTAGGTAGTTCTAGGTACCTTAGACAAGAGGTAGGCACTTCTTAACTTCTGGGTTGGGTAAGTGTAGGTAGGTATCTACGTTCTGCACATGGAGGCCTGCAGGTACATGGGTACTTACGTACCAGATGTCAGAGACCTCTGGCAGGTGATTGCATACGTATTCCGTACATCATAGGTAGGTATATCCCACTATGGGGGTGCGCCGGCCCCACCCGGATTGAACCCATGCGCCCGTACCAGTTGATCCAGCTCTTCTGGTCACGCACGTCAGTCACAACCTTCAAGAAAGCCTGCTATTTATCTATTTATCACAAACACGCCCCCATCATCTTGTTTACCTCATTCGCTCTTTTTCCTGGAGGATTTGTCTCTCTCCGAAGGCAACAGGCGGCGGAGCAGATACAAACATGGCTGAAGAATCCAGGACCCTGAAGTCCGTTTTTCAATCGGCTGAAGGAAAACGCTTGGCCGTCGAAGCATCCTTCGAGATGACGGCGCCAGCCTATCAAGAGGACGTCGCAGCAGCACTGAAGTCTTATGAGGAATGTATTCACATAATCGACAAGATATCACTGTTCAGTAGAAATGAGTCTCTCGAGGACATCTCAACTTCAGACCTGCCGTATCTCTTAGTCCTCTACCACGTCGCCGAGCTTCTCCAGAAAGTCTCAGCCAGCTCGCCCTTGGAGCGGAAAAGAATCTTGGCCTCGACTCGTGAGGCTTATGAGAAGTTTCTTCATCTTCTGGACAGCTACTCAATCCTTTCGCCTCAAGATAGCAAGCTTTTTGCAGAGTACAACACAGACCCCACAGACTTCTCAACTATCTCAACAAAAGACCCCAACGCACGACGCAATGCCAAGATTGCCAACTTCAAAGCGGAAAAGCAACTGAAGCAGAGGCTGGCGTACATGCGCAACTCACCTCGGTATCTGGAGGATGGCGGCGACGAAGAAGCGGTTCGCGAACTGTACCTCGCGAACGTGGCTTTGAGTGTACACATGACGTTCCAAGGTCTCGAGGGAATCAACCGGGAAGCAGAAGTCTTAGCTCAAGCCCCTATCCCCTTGATACCCCACCACACAACCGTGCAGGAAGATGAGCGGCGACGCAAGGAAGCGATAGAGAACGAGGCCTACTCGGAGAAACTGGACGCCCCATTACGGCTGCAGGCGGGCTTCAAAGGGCCTCTACTGAGCAAAGAGGGAAAGCCATTGCGACCATTCACCCTGGTCGGTAACCGTCAGGAGCTACAGCGCGGGGTATTCCGCCCGGGACATAATCTCCCAACCATGTCCATAGATGAATATCTAGAGGAGGAAAGACGGCGGGGCGGCATCATCGAGGGCGGCGGTGAGGCAAGTGGTAGGCAGCCAGAGCCGGACGAGGATAACATGGACAAGGCAGATGAGGAGACCATGAAGGCTAGGGCGTGGGATGAATTCAAGGAGGCCAACCCACGTGGAAGCGGAAACACACTGAATAGGGGTTAATGGGAAGAACCACGCATGATATATTGTCTGCTCTCTGTCTTTGTTTTCGAGCTACTGTTGGTCACCCCCAGTTCAAGTCAACCATCACCGGTGCCCTATGAGAGCTTTTCCATGTACCTGGAGGCTCTATGAATGTAACCTACAAGTATGCGGCGCTTCTGAGAAGGTACGGTACCTATAGGTACCGAAGTACCTTTAGGTAACCTAGAGGCTAGCCTAGGTCAGGCAGATAGTGGGTCTCTGGCTTTGCAGGTACCAGGTAGGTAGAGCTAAGGTACCTAAAGAGGTAGGTCGGCTCAACTTGAGCCAGCCTTGCCATCGAAATTCAGCATCACGAATCTCCAAGGCTGGCTAGCATCTCGACTATTCACATCACCAATCGCTGCGACGAGCCGAAAGGAAAGCAGACCGCGCATCGATATTCTAGGTGTTCCAGGTCCACCAGCACCTACCCAACCAACAAACCCGCGCGTGCGCGTGCGTATGTGCAACCATGGCGCCAACAGACCAAGATCCCCTCCTGCTGCTGCGGCAGTCCATCGCGTCTGGCAGCGCCATCATGCCGACCGCCTCTGCCGAGGCCTCGGCTCCCGAAGTCAGTCTGTCGCAGGCAACACACCTCACATTCGTCTCGCCGACCCGCATATCCCTCCCAATCGACACCCCCACGCGGTTCGTGTCGAATGACACGCCCGTCGACTTGCGCAGCATCTACTTCGCCTGGCTCAACCGCGAGGTGGCCATTCCCGAGTACAACTCTTTCGCGTCGCAGCTCAACCAGGACCTTGGCGGCAGGAGCCAGGTTCACAAGTTTGCCTACATCGAGAAACTCGACTTGATTACATGGCTGGAGGGCGCCAGCGAGGAGAGCGAATGCATCAAGCCCCTGGCAGGGGATAAGGACGGCTCAGCGTCCACGGCTGCAGCAGCTCTGGCCTCCAAGGGCGCCGCCGCTCCTGCCATCGGATCGACGCTAGGGAGATCAGGGAAGGGAACTCTGGACCCCAGACTCGCAAGCATCTATAACAGTGAGCGCAAGATGGGCGACCGGAATAGCGTACTACGTGGCATCAAGCCGACAGTAGGTGTGATCGTGCTCTCCGAAGTGTTTGGTTGCTCACGAGTCTTCACAGGACTTTTCCCATGTACGAAAGTTTGCCGCTATATTCATGACTAAGAAGCAGCCACATCCTTCATCATCAAACATTGCTAGCAACCCCACGATAGCGTCCCACCAGAAACAGAAGCGACCGGATCCTATCATCCTCCTCTCGCCCTCCGCATCATCTCTTCTTCGAATGTCGAACATCAAGTCGTTCCTCGAGAGCAGCCAATATGTGCCTCCTAATTCCCTAGCCGCGTCGTCTAGTACATCCGCAAATATGCTGCACATCAACCGGCTTATGAAAGATGTTGATGCTAATCGACCTATGCGATTTATTCTCGTCGAAGGCACAGAGCAGTTTAAGCCCGAGTATTGGAATCGTGTGGTTGCTGTCTTCACTACAGGCCAAACTTGGCAATTCAAAAACTACAAGTGGAGCAACCCAACGGAGCTATTCCGCCATATACCTGGAATCTATGTTGGTTGGCGTGGTGAGCAATCTCCCGAAAGCATCCGCGCATGGGGCCACAGAGTTATGAATGTGGCCGTAGACAGGTGGAAGAACTCAGGGGCAACCACAGTCGATTCAAGTCGGTGGAGGGATCGCGAGGCTGTGGAGGGCATCTGGAAAGCCATCGAGAGCAACATGCGTGCGAAAGGCTGGAAGCGCGACCAAGCTCCAACCTCAATATGAATTCGAGGTGATCGTGGCTACATAAAATTACGCGTTAATATCCTTATTGCCACCACGAACCCCTAGCACCTGGATACATTTGCCAGCCCAAGCCACGGAACTGAAGTTTATTAGCCTGGCGACGGCTTGGCCACCGTACGGGGCCTCAAATACGTGGAAAGTAGGCAGTGGACAGCCTACTTTCTTTTGGCCCTCGGTGCTCAGCAGAATATCATGAAACGCGGAAAACTGGATATTACTAGCAACTACGTGAGAGCGCAGCGGAGTTTGGGAGGGAAATGGCCCAGGGAATGGCGTAAAAGGTTCTTCGTTCATATTTGTACCAGATACTTTCACCCTCCCATGTGAAGTACCTTTGGGGTCAGCTGCCTCAAGCCACAAGAGAATGATTCAGGTACCAGTGTGTTCTAGAGCAAATCAGGCCGTTTAATGACAATATTATCTGATACTAGGACTCTTTGCCCCTCCGTAGGCCTCTTCCGTACTCCATGGCATATCATAGCTTGAGCCCAGTACTTGGGATACCTACCGACTACCAACATACGGCAGTTCTCCCAACTCCTCTCCTGGTATTTCCGGATAACCAATAACGGGGTCATCTTCGACTGCCGTCCGGCCGTCTGACCACCATATCGTCTTACGTACATGCCGCGTAGTAGCGAGGACCGATTGGGCGCTGGGCACCAAGCCACGCGTGTGATACATCGTGGTCCTTTTGTGCGTGAAAACGAAATCTGACAGGAGAAAACAGGAATGACGGCCTCATGCGCGCGCGCGAAAGTGCCGGGCGTTTGGGGGGCGTCGTGCCGGTACGTTGCAGCAGAGCCGGCTTACGTGCAGTGCAAATATTGAAATATAGCTCTGCAGATCCTGTGTCGCCGTCGCAATGCAGGCCTTTACCCTCCCTCCCTCGCCCCCCCTCCCGGTACCGCGCCGCGGATTGCTTCGGTCCGTCCCACGGTGGCTGGGACCGGGGATGCGCTGCTCTGCCCTGCCGGCGCGAGCGCTGGCGTCGTTGGCGGGTAGGCCTAGTTACCTAAACTGTCCAGGTGCTTTTTGCCGACGCGAGCTTTTGGTCGGTGACTTTGGATCATTTTCCGTATTCGCTTTTTACGTGGCGCGTCCTCGGTAATGGATATTCACGGAGAATGTGAATTGGGCGGCCTGGTAAAAGGTCTCGGCACAGGTTACTCATAAGCTTGGAGCCGGCTCTTAAGGTGTGATCCATTCGTATGGATGACGAAGGGCAGGTGGATGGATGGATGATCATTGAGTGACGGGTGGATTACCATGACACGAGTGTAAGAATGTCTAAATGAGGTAAAGGCGTCTGATACTTGGGCTACTGGCTACAATATCTCCCTTTCCTCATACAGGTATGTTCATGACAGCGGCATTGCAGGCGCGTCATGAGCTGAGATTCCTGCATCGACAAATACTACCCCTTTCCTCTCGCGCAGTAGTCGAAGCTAGCTGTTTACGGACACTATATCCCTCAGATCTTATATTCACCTTTGAACCGGCGTTCATTTCCGTCAGTCATCTCAAGTTAGGCAAGTGAATTTACACTTGCAACTGAAAAATGAGTCTAAATTATAATATCGACCTATACACCGGGGGGGAAGGTTACTTCATGTTCAAAGGGGTGCATTTTGCATAAACCAATAAGAAGCATGGCCTTTTAAACTCTAATGATATGGTCCGGCTTGACTGATCCATTACGATCAGACCAAGGCTAGGGTTGATGCTGACTGGTTGGCCACTGCATAATCACAGTAGGACTTGCTCATAGAAGACACAATGGCTGGGTAACAGGCTCACTATTCACTGCGTAATGAAGATAAGAAATATTCTAGCTCTTTGTTCCTTTCCCACATAACCGCAACCTACACGATCCAAAGTAGCTTAGCCTGGCCGTGTGGGAAGACTCGCTCTACAGGACGCATAGCCCTCATCTCATTACTGACCCCCAAGAAGCACAGCCCAACCATCTCCAATTGAGTTTCCGGGCCGTCAGAATGCTCGTCAGAATGCTCATCGCCATGGGATGAATTCTCCTTCTTCGGGATTTGTCTCAATGCACACACTGGTACATTCAAGCCACACACATACCAGATTTCGTCGCCAACTCGGAGGTCCTGTGTTCCTATCCCTACGATCCCTTCTGCCTCGCAGACATACAGGGGCCTCTCCTTAAAAAAAGCAGCGCTTGTTGAGTAGGTGCTTCCTCGCGGCTTCTCAGATGGCCCCCCAACCTCCTCCGCACCGGCGTCCGTGCCGTCACCCGGCATCCATTCACGATACCACTCTTGGTTTGCGTGGTTTCTCTTCCGGATGTGGATAGCAGGCCAAGCGCCGGTCTCCTTCTCATGCACAGGTAATTCGAGTTCGGTCATGATATCATCCCAGCGGCGCTTTATGCACTCTGCGTCGCTTACCTCGCTACCCAGCCTGCTGCGACTAATCTTGGTCACCTCCCCAACCTTGAAGCTGAGGCCCCTAATTTTCCCAGGCGCGCCACTGGATCCAGGCAGATATCCAAGGGCACACCACCGCGCCTCCATTCTCGAACTCATCATAGCCCGGGACATCCCTATGTGTCGCAGTTCATCTCCAACCAAATCAGCTGGCGCGTCGTTCCAGTTCACCCTCCATGAGCGGCGATGTGTACTATACAGGAACCGCGAGTCGCCCACCTCCAATAGTGCGCCGGACAAGTTCTCGTAGAGCTCTTCTTTGCTGCAATGGTAATCGATAGCAATGGGAAGCTGGGGGTTGAACATTGACAGGATGCTATATACTCTGTCATGGTAGAGTTTGCACTGGAAATCCCGCGTATCGACGAGGTAGTCTAGCGCGGATATGGGCGGCATGTCGCCGGGCATTCTCTCTCTGATCTGCCCGTCCCACACATGGTTCCATCCGCCCATGTTGCTGCTGTTGATGCTGTAATCCTCGCTGATACGGATGACCTCCAATTCACAGCCACTTGGGACTAGGTGAATGAAGGTCTCCCACGGCCAAGTGAAAGGCGGACACAGGACGGTCCTGTTGAAGCTCAGCAGCGTTTCCTGGACGATCCAGCCGCGTCGAAACCAGGGATAATTCTGTACATCAAAGACCTCTCGCCTCGCCGCCTCGTCGAGTCTCGGTTGGGCATTGTTGGCACCTCTAGAGTCCCAACATCTCTGCATCTCAGGGCCCGCACCCCGGCCATGAAAGGCTTGGTCCGAGCCACTGTACTGCAAAAATATGATTGTCTCGGACGCCGACTGATACACATCCCCGACGATGGGAAGTTGTTCAGTTTTCTCATCCAAATCTGCTTGGTTAATGCATAGAGCATCAATCCACAGCCGACGAGGTTCAGCCGCCCGCCGCAAGGAGCGGAGGGCGAATAGACAGTTCTCTCCTACATCCACTGTGCTGCCGGCAGCGTCAACGGATATGGGATGCTGTTTACTCTGGTCTCCCCAGGTGTAGGAGAGGGCTTCGTACTGTGGCCGTTGCTCCAATCTGACATGCTCGAGCCGGCACTGAATCGGCGCATCAGGATCTTCTCCGTAAGGCAGAAGTGAGATGATTCTGATCTCGTCCTTTTCTTTCAGGGGTTGGTAGATAGGTAACGCCATCTCAGGGTAGCGGCGCTCGTTACCCGATGTCTGTGAAGAGTTACTACGAAAGGCCGATCACTAACAGTGCGTTCTCGCAGGCTCTCAGGGACGCTCAGCAATCGGCTCCCGGTTGGCTTTGCGGGACAGTCAATTGCGCAGAAGAAATATCACGGACGAAACATGAGTGGACAAGGCATAGGTCATGTACTATAGGAGTTGAGATCAACACAGCTCCTGGCAATGGATCCGGGATGAGCACCTCGAGGCATGAAACGTTTTGTCAATGATAGGCTCGAGCACCGTGGCGGTTCGGACTGGGGGCTATAATGCGTTTTTAGGCATAACACACGGACGCTGAACTGCAGGCGACTGAAGGCTAACGCGTGAGGATCATACGACTCGACCGGCTCTGCCTACCTAGTAGGTACTCACCGGCAGCGAGGTGGTTACATGTCTGGTTATACATCGTACGTAGATGGGAGGAGGGTTTGATACCGAGCATCTCCGTGGTTATTGCGAACCCCGTAATCTAGACCACGTAATTGTAGAGTAGATTGTCGGGCGCTTGAAGCGGGTGTTGTTGTTGATACGATGATATCTCTTGTACGGTACAAGAGGTACAAGTTGTACCTAACCTTAGGTACCTAACCTAGAGGTACTTAGTAGGTAATGTGGCGGTGCATTGCCTAACCTTCCGGTTTTGTGGCCGTGTGTGGCGCTGCGGGGAGTTGATAAAGGGCAGGGCCAGTAGGTACCTAAGTAGTCCCCACAAATTCCCAGGTGCTGCGAAAAACTGCCCTAACAATAAAAAAATTGGTCTTGTGCGCTCGTCAACCGAAAAGACGATAGCAAGGCTTCACGTGCCCAGCCAAAGCTTGCCCACGCCCTCGAGTCTATCACCACGTCCGCCAACCACCACGTCCGCCCAGGTATGCTCTCGCCCTCGCCCTCGCCCTCGCCCCGAACCGCCGCCCGCCATCGCCGTTGCTAATTGCTCCTGCTCCTCGCTGCAGCCCCCCTCCCACAGCTACAGGTTCCCGTCGACAACTCCCGACCGCCGCAATCATGGTTCGAACAAGCGTGCTGGCTGATGCCATGAACTCGATCAACAATGCCGATCGCATGGGCAAGCGCCAGGTCCTCATCCGTCCCGCCTCCAAGGTCACCGTCGAGTTCCTCAACATCATGCAGAAGCACGGTATGCGCGCCGACGCCCCGCCCTCCTCCCCGGTCCCTGCTGACAGTCCCAGGCTACGTCGGCGAATTCGAGATCGTTGACGACCACCGCAGCGGCAAGATCGTGGTCCAGCTGAACGGACGGTGAGTCTCTCCTCTCCCGCGGCTTGTCTGCCGGCTGCTGCTAACACGCACGCCAGCCTCAACAAGTGCGGTGTCATCAGCCCCCGATACAACGTCAAGATCTCACAGATGGAGAAATGGGTCACCAAGCTCCTCCCCGCTCGTCAGTTCGGCCACATCGTTCTGACCACATCCGCCGGCGTTATGGACCACAACACCGCCAGACGGAAGCACGTCTCCGGCAAGATATTGGGCTTCTTCTACTAGAAAGGCGTACGAAGCATCGAATGAATTAGGAGTTGGGGGATCATTCTCAAGCCGGGAAGGGAAAAATAAACCAGGTTTATGGCATGATACTGGGCATATGCTACATACTGGGATTACAGGAACTAGGCACGACGCGGTCACCGTCGCCGCCACAGTGTCTATCCAAGCCGCTACAAGTCACCTAGCTCCCCTCATGTGTACCTCCGGGATACGTCCTGGCTGTCCGATCAATCCTAATAGAGCATTATCTTCATGTCTTGATTGCCGCCTGTGTTTTGTCAATACACATGTTAACGAGTCCTTGGGAATTTGAAATTGAAAGGCAGGATAATCAAGACGGGGCGACTACGACTACTGTTGCCGTCAATCAATGCCCGTGGCAGCCGGTTTCCTGAACCAGGCTATCTTAGAACCGCCGCTGGGGTTAACATTTTGAGAAATTAGTGTGAGGAGATGCCCGAGCATTTATCACATCGTTTCATGTATCTTCACGCCCTACGTACTACGCATTGTAACTGAATAGAATAGTTCTGCTTCTTTATGTATTTTCAGGAGCTATCCTATCATCTATGGCCCCGACTTTCTCCGACCCTACTATTCACATTCTCCATTGCTACTGGGTAAGCCGTTGTGTGAGATAAAGACATAGCACATCTCCTTCATATAGGGCTCAACGAGGGGTAGTTTTCTATATATATATATACCTTTTAAGGGACTCCGCGATAACATAATTGATTCTAGGGGTCTTTTCGTAAGTCCATAGCACTGTGGCGCCTCGAGTTCCGCCATTTTACTTCGGGTAACATCTAGAGTCAATGATCTGTATACCCTAGTTATACCTAGATGTTGAATACGAAGCTGGCTTAGGAAACAAAAATTAGTGAGCAGTTAAGGGCCGAAATAACTCAAGGTAAACTCAATTGCCGACCAATCATCTGTTTACATCCAAACAGTCTTTGACAGTCCACCGAACTGACTGAGCTGACAGGGGTCGAATTCAAAATCATCAAGCCTTCATATAAGACACCTGATCTGCTGGTCAAAGACCTTAAAGACCCAGTCCATAGTGCGCCTTACCGCCATTAAACTCAAATCCAGCGTAGGTTATGCTACACAATCAAGGTTAGGTGTCGAAGTCGATACGCCAAGGCATTATTCCCCTGATCTGTTCAGCCACAAAATACTACCCCAAGATAACCGAATGTCCAGCTACAGCTTATGTTTCACGGGATGAGAGGCGCACTATTTGATTTAAAATCTTGGTCACTGTTCCAAATACTAAGGCAGGCTAATTTATAATACTCAAAATCCATGCTTTGGCCCGTCGCAACACAATGTCACCTTCTGGTGCCGTAAGCTTGCTGGTTTTTGTTTCTCAGCTTGCTCTCGTTTCATAGGATTCGCCCACGTTTTGAGTATCGCATGTTCCTTTTTTGAAAACGTCGCTAACGTCGCAGAGCCGCTGACTAGCCCATCATAAATCAACGCAATACTCACTACCCAACCATCATGCGTTGTGTGAGGCGGGACGCCTAAGCCACTTAGCATGGCAGTCCAGCAAATTCCAACTTGGTGTGATGATACAACCATAAGAGTGAAAACTAAGCCCTTCGGCACTTGAAATTCCTGGCTACAACGCGTGTAATATGTGAATATTTTATTCACATATCACATATGATCACCAAGACAATATTCTTCATCCGGACCAGTCGTTGGTCCACCGAGGTCCTGACGGTAGCCATAATCTTCCGTTTCCCAGAGTCTGATCCTATATGTTGCATTTCTTGGTATCTTCCTTGTGCAGTATATACGATATCCTACATAGGAGACTAACGGGGCTAGCCCAGGCATTGCTTTTCTTCTACACGCTGCTCGTCTCACTCACTTTCTATATAGTTGACTTAGCTGCAAACCATGTGGCGATCCATAGTGCAGCATCTTCAAATGCCGGGGTTCCCGTCTTAGATGCAGCTTTCCCTAGTAAGGCGATTGTTGCCGGGATAGAGAGCACAGAGCTATAAAAAAAAACACCTTCAGCGTTGAGTACAATTGTTATCTAGGAACAGATCATAGGCAGCTTTGAAGCGATTCCCGGATGTTACAGTTTCCTGGTTCGCAGATCCGCGGGCCCACGAGTCCCGGGTCACAAAGATACCCGGAATCAGATTCGTGGTTTCCGGATACGCTGCGCCCCGGCGGGAATCTATTCCCCCGGGGCGCATCACCACCCATGGCAAATGAACCGCACAGTGAACAACCATATAGCGCTGCTGCTGCTTGTCCGTATGTAGAAATTCCACATACCTCCTACATAATATATGAGCTACTCAGTATAGGTATCTTCATCCCCCCCTGCCTCATGGACTCTTGACAGGCGCGGGCATGCATCGGATATGCCGGGTCATGCACTCGCGAGATGAAGGCACAGGTGACATCACGCACATGCAGAGGGTGACCTCGCAAGAAGGAACCCTAACGATTATTTTTGTTCTGCAGGCATGCCGTAGCGTATCCCTTCGTTTATATGCCGATTGAGGCGCATCGGTTAACAGGCTGATTTACAACGCAGGCTAGGATGATGACCCAGGTTTGCCCGCGTCTCTCCCGGACTACCGGAAACTTGGGCGGCCTCGACATCCCGTGACTCCCGTGACAGGGCCGGCCACATGGGACAATCGACTCATCCGCTGCACTTGTGCAACTGAAATACACTTGGTAAGAGGAATATACCGAGCCAGAC
The DNA here is from genome assembly GCA_022385595.1 of Xylaria palmicola. NCBI lineage: Eukaryota > Fungi > Ascomycota > Sordariomycetes > Xylariales > Xylariaceae > Xylaria > Xylaria palmicola. Next base: position 50,002 of record MU281397.1, read on the forward strand.
TTTTACAGGCCAAAGAAATGATCTCTTGACAAGCTGGAAGTTCATTTCGAGTTTTCCATGATCGTTTGCTTCCATACTACCGTACCTGTTATTGCCCAGATGCTTACTATGTCAGGCTGGTTGCGCCCACTGCCTACGTATGATGGCGCCTTGTCTAAGCTGACCCACTGATGAGGATTGCTACTCGAATATGGCTGAGATATCTATTCATAACCATGGATCCGACCACGCGTTCTGTATACGAACTAGTGACATCCCTGTGTGATTTAGGGTGGCCTAGTATCTCAGGCTATGATGTCGTACATATGTAGCGTAAATTGCATCGTAAGAGATGGAGACGAGGCGGACTTCACGATCCCGTCTACTAGGAGGAGCTCCGGGTTAGGTAGGCAAGGCGATCGAGTTTGACAGCCCTGCGCCACTGTACATTGATGAATGTACTATTTTGATACTACATGCCCTGCCTTCGTCCCGTTCTACTTTATTTCTAAGATATCCGTTGGCGTCGCTAGTAAGACGCTACTGATACGGTCGTGCAGGTATTTTTCAATCATCAAAATGCGAAGCCGAGGGAAAACCTGACAATCACGACTACGTTCCGGGTCTCGCCCGATAAGCAGCGATGGGGCAATCATTTTGCAAAACTCATCAGCCGACGATGAAGCGGCTACGGTAAGGCGGTGCGGGAAGCAGGATGACGCCGGGACATTGTCCTCCGAAGTGCACATTGGGATTCGTCTTCGATGACTCGGCGTCCTCTGCTCGACATGCATGCGCTCACAGCACCCTTCAGGATTCCATGGTAAGCTGATAAAAGTGGACCGGCAACTGTACGTGGAATACAACCATATGACATCTGTCAAATAGCCGTCTCGACAATGAGGAGCAAGAATGTATCTGTTATGAAGAGCGTTGGTTGGCCCGGTTCTTGCTTCACGTGCATTGCAGCGCCGCGGAAAGACAGACAGGCGCCTGACCCCCAGATATCTCGTCGCCACGTGGTGGGCGGTCTAAAGCTATGTCCGAAAGGATATCTGCACTACGTTGTCGCAATTACCGAGGGCGCGCACATCGTGCAAATCAGACGGGGCCCCTCGAGCGGGTAGGACTCCCCGCTCGGCGAGCTCGAGTCTGATTCGGCATTCGCTGGGGGAGGGTGCCAGGACGTGCAGATGGCACGGCTCGTCCAGACGATGAGATTTCGACCTGGTATGACTAAGGGGGGGTTGCATTGGGCTACCGCGATGGTCAGATCTAGTCCATTTACGCCGGTCCGGAGTCGACTGGCGCTGCATGAAACAACGGGCCCGCTTCGCGGTGCTCATATGGCGGTGTAGCATCGCGCGACAGGTCCGTCCGACGAGCAGAAGAGGGCAGACCGAGACCAGACGAGAGGGCGGTCGTGTCTGTATGTTCTCGTGTGGGCGTGGTACATGGGCCGCCTGGGGGCAATCCATGGCCGCCCGTGCCACCGTCGCACTATCACGGCCGTGGAAAAGGGACGACTGAGAAGAGACCCGGGACACCGGTGGTTAGAAGATGGCGGGCCATTGGCCTGCCTCGCGGATATCATAGGCCGCTGACTCGATCTGGGGGCCGCATGAAAGCCACACCATATGCCATATGGTGGTAGCTCATGCATGATCAGATGCCGTAGCCGGAGCGGGATTCCACTTCCTTGCATGCGCGTCTGAGTCGTGGAAAGCTGAAATACCCGGCATGTGAAGGCGGGACGATATAGAGGTACCTGCTAACTCCCTCCTACATACATAGTAGTATGTATGCAGAGACGCAGGCGGGCAGTGAGGGGGTGACAGTGTGCAATCTAACCCCAAAGTGAGCCTGCAGAAATAACGTGCTCGTTGTCCTTCAACAATATGCAATGCGGGCCGGTTTGGGTCGCACTGTCGAGATGCCACGCTGCCACGATGCCACGATGCCACGGGGCGCTGGGACCCAGCGAGCCCCGAACTAAGTCCGATAGGTTCCAGCATCGTGGCCGAGGGTCCGATTCTGCAAGTTGCACTGTAGGTCACCGTAGGTAGCGTCCGAGTGCATGCTGCGAGCATGTAACGTTGAGGAGAATTCGGGCTTGGGGGGACTGATAACGGAGCCGGGGAGGAGTGGAAAACACCCGTCGCTACCAGGACCGAGGTCTGTGTGTGTCCCCGGGTCGTGCGGTTCCAGCGCATATGCATACCTTTCACGGCTGGAATGTCATGCATCGTGTGGAATGCCGTCACGCTTTGGGGGTTCGGGCCCAGTTGACAAGATCGGGCTGGCGAGAGTCAACCAACGCCCTCCCAGCTGGTTTCTGATGCCAGTGCCCACAGCGTGCCTACCTAGGTAGGTAGGTAGTCCCCAGGGTAGATCACAAACGGTGTTAGTGAAGAGCAAGAATGTAGTGTAGTTGCGGCATGGTGGCCGCGCCATCAAGTCTGCAAATGTTTGCGTCGACGATCCCAAGCCTCTGGAAGCTGTGCAACTCACAGGACCTACCATTACGTGTACCAGACTGGTTTGTAGCGTACTACTTTGCTGTGTGCTAAGCCGCGACTGACCGATTGTGTTAGAGTTGCTGATTGAGACAGGGATCACCGGCTTCTGCATCCCCAGTCTTCTCTGCCTTGCCTGCCTGATTCTGCTTCAAGCCACGTGAATTGACGGAACTGCCGGCAGTATCATTCCTTTCTTCAAAGGATCCCCCTGCCATTCTGAATTATGAGTAGTGAATAGGGCCCGGGATTCGCGCCTAGAACAAGGTTAGAACCAAGTGACGGTGGTCCATTGACGATAGTGCAAGACAGTTCCTACGTACGAGGGGACATCGCCGGCCTCTGATCGTTAGGGTCGTGGACATATCGTAGCTCGTGAGCAGTTCGTCTGCTGGGACGAGCAGAGTTAGCCACGTGAGAACAGTCATCATACGCTCATCGATTCAATATCAGTTTCCCGATGCCCGAAATAGAGTGGCGAACACCAAGCGGTGTGATCCTTGGGTGACACTACCCACTCTCGGTTATCTCAACCGAGTCAGGGAGCGTCTCCTCCGTCACAGCGGGCTACCTATGTCGGGCCTCGTGCAATTGTGCTCATTTGGCCGAACGTGGAGTGCCGTGATCGCGCACAGAACAGCCGTGCTCGGCGGGATGACCTACGTAGCACACTGGCTATTGACGCGAGCGAGTGCTGGCGCCGGCCCTTTCTCGTATGTGACGCGGCGGCGTGCAGGGTCGCCCGCGCCATGAGAGAAATCCCACTCTGCGAAACAACAGCCTGCCTGTACGGAGTAGGCCACTGTTAGATCCAAGCCGAGATCCAGTCGGGTTCTCCACTCGCCATGCGACTGCGCGGCTAGTCACAGGAGATGCCTGGGCCATCTATCTAGACGCCACAAATCTTTGACCGTTTACCAGACTTTTGGGTCGAGCGGTGTCGCCAGCAGCCGCGCCTCCGTAGTACCTAGTGCAGATTGCCTGATTGCCTGATTGCCTGATTTCCTGCTTGTCCTTGGAGAGCAGATAATCTCGCTAAGATTTTTGCCGGGAGACTTGTCGATCATGGCACTTCGGTCAGGCACATCTGTGCGTGTGCTTGCCATGTGGTTGGGGAGCAAGGCAATTTGGGCCAATTCAAATATTGTCAAGCAAGGGGGGGCCAGTGTCCCGCCTTGACCGGCGAGATGAATCCATCACAACGTACTACTATTAACGAGCCCAGTGCCCATGCCGGAGTCGAGCAAGCCCCTTATTCCCGATAAACGCTGCCTAGTCCCGTGTGTCGCCTGTCGACACACCTATTGGGGACTAGGCTATGTCCAGAGGCATCATCACGCTACTATAGGCATCTGACTGTACACGCGCGAAGAAAATTTGGAGTGCCATGCGGTGAGATGCGCGTGGGAAGAGGCGAGAACTGATATATCATTCTGTTCTTGCCGAGCGGGCCCGCACGTCTCACCCTGGTCCGCCATGGCTCTCCATCCCACGTGGCAAGCTGGTTGAAAAGACCCGAGAATGCCCGCCAGGGTGTCTGAGAAATCCATGCATCGCCTTCATGTCCCGTGTTGTGTTACACCAACATCTCGGCCTCGATCTTCGTCCCGTGATCGGGCTGGGCGTGTCTCACTACAGTGTGAATGTGCGAGTGCCAAGAAAGCCCAAGCCGGTCAGGATCTTGTGGACTGTCTCTTTGTCGGCGGTACATAATACGGTACGGCACTCCATGTGCAGCTACCAAGCATGCTGTGTCAGGTATCTCGTCGGAATACGGCACCGCCTACTTCAAGTATACATGGAATATTCGATGGATATTTTACCTGACACGTATGGCTGGAGGAAGGTATAATAATCCACGCCACTGTGGAATAGTTTCTGAGGGATATATTTGCACACATTCCAGAGTCCTCGAGCCGATAGATGCTAAGGTATACGTAGTACGTAGAGAGCATTTGTCTACCACACACCTGCTACCACATGCCCCATAGTACCGTACAGCTTGGAATTAAATTCATTGCGGTGTTACTGGCTATCGCCACAATTCTTGCAATACTTGGGCCGATACCTCAGCACAATACCAAGCAGGCAAAAAATGATAAAAATTCAAAAGAGCGCTCATGACCAAACATGCATTATAACCTTAGTTATAGTAATGCTTATGCGAACGCGGTGAGTATCTCATCTTGCGGTCAACTAAATAATCCTCGACCTTTGGTCCACAACATCTCGAAGATGATGGGGATGCAGCCGTCTCATGTAGTCTACGTAATACCGATATCGATCAACCCGACGCCCCGTTGGGACCATTGTTTGTAGCAGTGCATATAAATAAGTTACAGATTTATTAGCGCCGGGTTTACACGTGGTGAACGCGTGGCCGGGCGGCTAAGGCACGTGGAAAAGAAGCTACCCTGGGGTGGCGGAAGGACGGGGTTTGTCTCACAGGGAATGGAAGGCGAGTCATTAGCAGCAACGACGTTATCCATTAAGTTCCGGACATCTACTTAGTAACCCTACTCACCATTTTCTTCAATGCTAATAGACTAGGAAGGGTATCGAGAGAGAAAAAAAGAACACCGCGCTACTCAGTAAACACCTCCTATACGCACGTAGTTGCAGTAGTAGCTAAAGTATCTAGTGCTGTCTGAAGGTCTTGGCTTCATAGCTCACATGTAACTAGTGGTCCTGAAACATGTCGGCTAATACAGTCATTGTAGCTATTGGTAATACTAATGACGGAAGGCATACTACCCGTACTACAGCTCTCTAGGCAAGTTTCCAGAAGGTCTAGAAACGCTGCTAACAATACTATTAAACCCGTGGAGTGGGTAACTCGCCGTTTTCTTAGCTGCAAAAATGTTTCTGTCAACGAACCAGCCATGTCCTCAGCCCGGTACTATGAAACGTGCACTTCAAGCAAGGGTCAGGCAACTTTTTGAGTCAGCTGTCTCGGCCTTGTACACGATGTTCTGGATCCGATTTCAACTGTTGGTACCTGGGCACTATCTAACTTGGTTGTGAGGCTGAGGTCGTATCCATACCGTCGGGTGCAAGTCTATCGAGTAAGTAGCGCGTTTACCTGTAATGGGTAGGAATACCTAACAGATACTAGTAACAGGCGGTGTACGCCACTTCACGCCATGGAGGGATGCTAAATTCTCCTTCGGAGGGGAATGCCAATACGGTAAGCGCCGGATGGATACAGAGAAGGAAAAACGTGGCATGGTACCGCATGAACTTAACTTTAGGATAAGCCACTTAAAATATACAACCTTACGTATGCACTTACAGTGTAAGCCGTACAGTACATGCGAAGATACGTACATAGTACATAGGGTACCAGTACTTGCTTACCCACGTAGGTAGTCCGTCACGGATGTGACAGGATCAATTCAGTTGGGAAATAGTAAAATACCACCTAATTTAAGCTGGAGCAGAGCAGCTCAGTGGTACTACATAGTAAGATATGTGATATGTGCAACCGGCACAAATCTTTGAGGTCACTATAACCAAGATAGCAGGTCGTCAACTTCCAGCAAAGCTTTGTCTACATAACTACTAATTATATACATATAAGGTTCAATACAAGCCCTATTGAAAGGTGATGCTTACATGTTTTACTACCTCCACCTATTGCCTTTTCAAGATCGTGCCAGGTCGGACGTTATCCGTTACTATCAGTCATATTATTAGGCCACTGATGGCGTTAGTCCTCCCCCGTGAGGTCTCATCTCGTCTGATTTATCCCTCATGGTCCGATTGGGCGGCGAAAGGGACCGTACTCTGCGAGATCCATCGTGAATATCAGTCTAGTGCAGGCGACGCATGATTACCTCTAGTTCCACCCATGACTGCGAGATGACACGAAAGTCAAGAAACTATTAAACCAAGCCACAGGGAATAGCTATAGTACAGCTTATGAGATATGAAGCAATCGATTTTTACGATTAGTAAGGTGAGTAGATGATTACATTAAGGCGCGATGAGGACTGATGAGGGGCGCCCTGGCGTTTTGCCTCGTAAGGCGCCTACGCTAATTGCAAATAACCCTTTTGTCCGCCTGGTTTATTTTCTTTCCTTCTTTCCTTTCTTTTTCTTTTCCTTTCCAAGCTTAATGTCGATACGCTGGACGCCGAGAGATTTACCGAAGCTTGCCGTAGTCTGTCATCTATCTATTACCATTGACCACAAAGGATATTGTCAAGAAAACGGAGTTTCAAAATCAGATGGGGCGTGGTGGCAAACTCATTGAGCCGATCGACGTACGTTTACCTCGTGGCTGACACGGGTTGACGTACTCACGGAGGTAAGGTTGGGTAGGTAAAAGAATAAGCATAGGCAAGGTGAGAGGGGTAACAAGAAAAACGTGCGCGGGAACAACGTGGTCTTTGTTGGCGCCCCCTGTAGGTACCGGTACCCAGCCCACCAAAAGCACCTACACCGCCCAGTGAGGTAACCTAGTACTTAGTAAAGAATAACGGATTAACCACCTAACCTCGCACATGGCAAGATACGGATAGACAGGGCTTCCCGGTATTGGTTTCATAATGCACTAGCATCAACCAGACGTACGTACAGGGTACTTGTAAGTACTAAGTACTACGTACGTACGTACTAGATATGAACTGTGTGCTGGATTTCACCATAGTGCGTACTATGTATTTCCGTGGAGTACTACCTATTACGCACGTATACCGGCAGCGGCAGCGGCAGCGGCAGCAGCAGCAGCAGCAGCAGAAGCCTTGGATCTCGGCTTATACATAGTGGCGACAGCTACCTATATTTATCAAAACCTTAAAGAGCAAAAGCAGCGAGGCTGAAATCAACCTACACCGGCATTCAGACTCTAGTCTGCCTACATAGGTACCTAGATGTAGTATGGGGGTGATATGTTCGCTTTCTTTCTGGGAATTGCCTACAGAGATACGCAGGTGGGCAACCTGGGCAGCCTGGGCACCTCTGACATCTTCCCTAGGCGCACTTTTTCAAAACATATCCTTGATGCCAATCAGAAATCCCTGACCCGCCTGCTCCCCCTGGTCCGGCGACGTAGTAGCCAACAAACCCTGAGCGCATACTACCCAAATTTCGAACGGCACAGCAGGGCGGGCCCATGCATGGGCGCCAGGGCCCACCTCTAGTGTCCTCGTGCAATTGAACCGCTCCACGAGAAAACCACGAGCAAGCCACGAGCATGACATCGGAAGCTACTATGGCAGCCCCCCCCGCTAGTCCGCCGTACCGGCTCAGCACGGGTCTCCAAGGACAATACCGAACAGCCCGCTCACTACCTCTGAATTGTTGATCTTCTTAGGTTGTTGGTAGAGGGCTGGCTGTCCGAGCAAAGGCCGGTTGAAAGGCTGTGACTTACATGCAGTAGCTAGACTAGTTAGTACCGCCTCCAAACAATGAATCCAGAGAGTACATACCTACTATGTAGTAGTAGTAGTAGAGCTACGGATCTGCTCTAACCGCCTCTCCCAGACTTAGCGCCACGCTAACATCATCATCATCATGCTGTGTCACTTATGCATCTCCGCCTAAAACTTTTGTTTGTGGCTTGCTGTCAGAACGTAGGTAGGTACTTTGTGGGTGTGTATTCGTACGTACGTATCGTAGGTACTTAGCCCGAGACCCGCACAGTATCCACGTGCTGAGTAGTACGTACCTCCTTGGAGATTGCCAAGTACCTGCTTGTAATGTACTGCGAGGAGAGGTATCTCGTTGAACACACCTCATTCGACAGCACATACTTGTATTTATCAGACATAAGCCTGGCCACGGCACATGTACCGGTAGGTAACACATCATTTGGGGTCCTCTGCTGATGAAGAACTCGCCTACCCTTTATTGTAAAAAGCAAAGTTACACTTTTCACAGATCTACCGTACCTACATACCTAAATAGGTACTTGTGTATCCGAGTACTTCGGGACTATTGTACGTATATACGTACCTGCTCAAGTACCTAGTAGACTGCACAGTACAATGACGACCTGGGAGCTCCGCAACTCCGAGTTGGACCAAGGCGAAAATGGTCTACCCAGTACTGACTTGGGTGGACGAGGCAGAGGAATAGGTCGCGCGAGATGAGAGCTAGGCAGCACATGCTATGCCTGAAGGGGAAAGTGATTCATGCTGTGCTAGGCAAGGTACTGGCTACCGTGCTCGTACTCCACAGGACACTGTCTGCATGTACGTACTATAGTACCTGGATACCACATGGCCCTTGTCGATGGAAAGGGGTGGGGTGCCTGAGAGCCCGCGCTGTTGTACCTGTACTGTTGTATCGCTGTACTCCGTACTGGTTGTGCCCTCCTCACCTCGTGTGTTCGCTCGGCTTCAGACATCAAAAGCCGTCTCTTCGTCAGTGTCATCTTTAGCACCGGAATAGGAGCACCGGTAGATTCAGCTGGCACCGCGGTGGTCTGTGTCTTTCCTCGCATTTTGCCTCTCGCATTTCGCATTTCTAATTTCTAGCTCCGACACAGACTCTGACGACACCGACACCAACACTAACACTAGCACCGCCAACGGCCTCCTTGTCGTCCTTAAACCCCATCTCCACCGGCCTCTCGCTCTGGCACATCGCCTCTCACCTCATTCCAAGCCGGACTCGTCTCACTCAATGCTCAGCATCGGCCCCGGCCCTAGCCCGAAGTAGAGTCTTCCAACCCAGGTCCTCTTGCCCCTCTCTCTCCGTTCTCCTCGCTATCGTAAATAGTGGCAGCCCACACTCCCTCCTAGTCCGCCCTAAAAACGCCAGTACTGTACGTGTGCGTGTATTTGATAATATCACTGTCGAGTATCCGTCTCCACGATCGGCCGGGTGCTTGGCTTCCTCGATGCCCTCGCTGTAACGAGCCTTGACTCTCCACGGCCTCGCCCCGGCTCCCACGGCCTCCTCTTGCTGTCCGACTTCCCGGTAGATGGCTGCCATCCTCCATCCTTCCCCATCACCGTCGCCGTCAACATTAACATCAACCTCCCGCCCACAGTCGCTAGTCCGCCGCAACCAGCCACCCTACGCAGACACGGCGAGCGCTGTCTCGACCGCTCCGACTCTGACCAGTGCAAGCCCTGGTGCTGATATTGGTCCCATCCCTGCTGCTGTCACTCCAGCTCCTCTCACAGCTCCTCTTGCCGCCGCCGTTGCCGCTGCTACCGGCGCTCTCACAAACGTGCACGCAAAGGCCTCTCCGGCTGCCGGCAGCAAACTCTCTGGGTAGGCATTCCACGTGTTATTTTTTCCAACTATTTATTACCTGACGGCCCGATTGCCTTGCCCTGCCCCAGGCCCTGACCCTGACCCAGACGCCATCCTAGCCTTCCACTCCCAATTGACGTTGCCTAGTTCGCCTCGGACGCCGAAACCTGTGGGCTTGCTCGCTATTGCTGTAGCCGCCTTAGATAGGACGATTGCGAATCGTGCCGAGTCTCTCTCCCGCAATCTCCAGTCCTCGTTCACCATCGATCACCTTTCCGGACCGCTCGAGTCCCCGACGAGTAGCGAGTTCTCAAATTCGGACAGGTCTCTTAAGAGTCGCGTCCTGGCTAGAGGCCCTTCCGTCTCCACGACACCGGCTCTCCTAAGCCCATCCGTCATCGACACACCGCCATCGAGCCAGGCATCGTTGAAGGATCCCATTTCGACACCCTACTCCGAAACAGACCCAGGTCAACCACCTCCTATTCTATTGTCTAGCTCCGAAAGCAAGATGCATCAAACATCCTCCCGACTACTCCGGATGACGGACGACGATCGTCCGTTCACTCGGGTAAGCTATTCTCCATGTTCACTGTTCGCACTCTATTTCCAGGGGGATCATGCCCGCCGCGCGGGCCAATAGTCTTGCAGACAGCCGTTAATGTCCTTGGGGCTTGCCTTGGGTTCTTTCGGTATTCAACCTGTTACCGGGTCTTTCTAACACTCGATACAATCCAGGACTTCAAAGACCTATTCTCAACATTGATAGTCAGCCTTCTTCCATTATCCCCACACCGAGTGCGATTAACAAGGGTGGAACATACTTTCTTGTCCGAAGATGCGATCAATAATCTTGGCTCGCTCAAGTTTTCTCAATCCAATCGGATGCCCGACCCAAAAGATCCCACCCGTATCGTGACAACCACTACCACTACGACCTTCTCTATGGCTAGGGATATGGCGAGATCTATATGCCAACGGTTTCTCGATGCGAGGTTTATCGAGTCCGCCGACGGCAAACTGCAACCTGTCTACACTATGAAAGGGGCTGTATGGCAGCTGACGCCAAAGGGTGTATGTGTACTAGACCGCTTTTGCTCGCGAAACGGGATTCAACAGAGGCAAATAGGCGATCTGGTTGCTCAAGGATCAAGTCACCTATGCATTCTAGAAAGAGACCCGGCAACGGACAAACTGGTCATGGACCGTGGAACAATGGAGGTTGTCTTTAGGAGGCTATGTGGCGCGAATGGGGGTTTAAACATAAAACCTAGCGTCAGCTCCGCTGATTCTGATTCATTGAGCGATTACCGGGATGGCCTAACAGGTGTCAAGATGGCCAGTGAGCGCAAAATCAATGGCAAGATGTACAAAGACACATTTACTGGGAAAGGGTGCTCGGACTGGCTAATGGATTGCTGCACCACCGTTGATCGGCGTGAGACTTATGAGATGGCATCACTTTTTGTCGAATACGGTTTAATGGAGTCTATCCAGCCAGACCGAGCATATATGGCAACATCTTCCTCTGCGGCCATTTTCCAACCCACCAAAAACGCCATTTATCAATTGACACCACACGGTAAAGAGATACTCAACGGCACTGGAAGGGGTCGGACTTCGGAGAGTGACGGTCTTGGCTTGTCCAGTCGCCCAGGTGTTGCGAGAGATTCGAATACTCAACGTCTTGACAAAATCTTGAACGACGCAGCTCTGAGATTACTCTTCCGAGAGAATCTGCGGGAGACTCACTGCGAGGAGAATCTCTCATTTTACCTGGACGTGGACGAATTCGTCCGGGCCTGTTGCGGTGCAATCAAATCAGCACAGAGAAACCCAAGTTCTACGTCAATGGACGGCATCAAAGAGATCATGGCCCAAGCCTACAGCATTTACAATGCTTTCCTCGCACCTGGTTCTCCTTGCGAGTTAAACATTGACCATCAACTACGGAGCAATTTGGCTACCCGGATGACGAAAGCTGTTGGTCAAGATGTAGCAATGATTGACACGCTGCGCGAGGTCATGGGGCTCTTCGAAGATGCCCAAAATGCAGTTTTCAAATTGATGGCAAGCGTAAGTGGTTGACCCGGGTCCCTAAGTTCTGTACAAGCATGGCAATTGACTCGACATATAGGATTCGGTACCCAAGTTCCTGCGTAACGCTAAGTACGAACACACATTGAAGAACTACGATTTCGATTCCATTGTGGTTAGTGGCAATCGAGGGCCTGAAAGGAGCCAAAGTCGGTCCAATCGCAAATAGTAGCCGAGGTCAATCACGATAGCAAGACTCATATCGCTTTCCCGCTCGAACTCTAATATTATTGGAGTCACGGCAGCCTGCATAGAACGGGGGTTTGTTTGGATTTCTCATCTAACGTGCTACGAAACTACACGCAAGAGACTCCGTTGCCAATTATTAATACTGCGATATTTCCGAATATTATTCTCCCGGCTTCTTGTTTGCCTAGAGATATCGGCATCGAAGAATAAACCAGCATAGACACACCTCAACCGGGGTTCAGAACTGCAATAGTCATAAATCGGCTCGTCTGACGTCTCGGTCATGCCAGGAAATGCAAAGAAGCAGGCATTCCAGTGTACATTGGCTCTAACCGCAGGTCGCGGCTAACTGTTTAAAAGGTTCAGGTGACGGTAGGAGTGACGAAAAACGTGGTCGGGGATGAATTCCGGAGTCTATGGTTGCTAAAAGGAACCTCAGTGCAACGAATATGGCAAAATAGCATGGCCTCTCATGTCGAGTAGCCCAATACCGACTACGCTTGGTTAGGATATAGGGATAACGCTGGCCCATTAGCTGTGCCACTGGTCCGCACCAGACCGGATGATGTGGAGGTTGAAGGAACGGTGCCCGCACCATCCATCTACACAGTGGCAACATGTACATATATGACTTGGCTTTGACCAAAGAAAGCCACTTGGTGCGTCGAAAAAAACAAAAACAAGATAAAAAAGAAACGAACAGAGAATCGCTCTGCCGCTGAGGAGCAACTATCAGTTGAAACTACCTAGCCAATGCAGATCATAAATATTCTAACCGCATAGAATGCGAGGCTCGGCATGGAGATGACGATGAGGGGGAGTGAAGCCCGCGGTGATATTGTGTGCATTCCAAGACAGTAGGGCGCCTCAGTTGAGACCTTGGTTTGTTTTGGCAAACCAAAACAGATCATTGGTCCTGAACAGTATTGCTTGTTTTATTACAGATTCTTAAAGAGAGTGTTTTGCGCATCAGTAGCTACGAGCTTCTGGAACGCCGGCCTTCTTAAGCCTGCGCCGCCTCGAGCAAACAACTCGTCCTTTTCCTCGCCTCTATCCACCACCACACTCGTTTCACATCTCTTTCGTCGCGTGCTTTAACGTTTCCTATTTGCCATTCAGAGCATCAGCCGCAGCATATCAAACCAACAACATGTACACCAAGATGAACGCCCTTGCTGTCGTTGGTGTCCTCGCCGCCGGAGTCGCGGGTCAAGCCTCGTCCGCAGTCGCGGCCGCCTCGGCCATGCCCGCTGCCATGAAGAACGGCACTGCCCCTGTGTGGTCGTACTACAACGTTACAGTCTCTTCAGTCGTTGTTGTTCAGGAGTACACGACAAAATGCGCCGAGGCGACCACGCTGACGTTCAATGACTGCGAGTATCCCGCTACCGCCGGCGAGCTCATCGTCGTTACGAACTGCCCTTGCACCATCACTACTGTATGTTGCCTCTGTCTACTGTCTGTCTTAACACCCATTATTCGGACCATCTCCCCACGGTTTCCATGGTCAGATAATCCCGTGTTCCAAGTTGTGATAGTTTCGGCCCGACTCTGAAGATGATCGGACCCCTTCCCTTCTTGTGTCTGAGACAGGAATTATTGTCTTACCATTCCCGGCCCCTTTTTTCAGCCAGGGGGGCCGCAAGCTACGCACACCCTTCTCCTGTCTCTCCTTTCTTCCTCCATCAATCGGCAATATTTACACGGGATAAGCTCGGTCGGTCTCCGGGACTAATCATAGACATGCGATTTAGGCCGTTCCCACCCTTACTTCCTCTCTCTGTCCGCCGGAATTCACCAAGCCTGCTCCTCCGCCGGTCGTCGAGGTCGTACCCTCCATGCACGTCACCCCCACCGCCAACACCCCAGTCGTGGTTCCCAGCTATCCCGCCCTACCGTCCACGCACGCGCCCCCCGTTCAGGTTGGCGGCGCCTCGCCTTTCGGGCGCGCGAATGGAGTTGGCCTCGTCATTGCTGCCATCGCTGTCGTTTTCAGTCTCTAAGGGCGATATGGGCCAGTCAGGGGTGTTGTTGAGTGCAAGCGGGATGCTTGGGTCATGCTAAGGGGCGTATACGTATTGGGAAAAATTGACGCATGTCGTGGCTTGGATGGGTTCTTTTCGTTCAATATTTAATACAGTTGACATATGGTTTACCCTGGTGTGACACAAGAGCAGGCTTTAATATATCACTGTACCTCCTCTTGATTTGCCTCTTCCTCTAAGTATACGGCCTAGGATACGTAACATTCCGATGTGACTCGTAGATACAGCAAACATGTAGTTTAGATAATAGTTTGAGTATGCATCCTATTCTCTATTCACCTTCGCGAACCCCAGAGATCATATAGCAGAGGTCGAACTAACCGTGTTTAATTAAGGGCACGTACCTGTCCTAATAAGCTGTAAGCTTGCAAAGGGCCTCACGTAGGCCACGTTCTATTACATGTACTATTTTATGGAGTAATTTATTAAGCGACATCACTGAACGTGAAACGTATCTTTCTAGGGTAGGTTGCGAGTCACGACAACTATAATATTCGCAGCGTATCGCGATTAGGGTACCTTCTCCTCAAGAGACGTAACGGACATATTAAGAAGCATGCTTCATTCCTATTTTAGGCAGAGGTGACACCCGGATAAAAGCCGGTGACACCATGTTATATCACAAATGCCTACAGCGGCCCAACCAAAGAAAATGTTGAGATTGTGACACTCAGCTAGCTCTTCGGTATTTACTTTGAGCTTTATTTAGCTTTACAGGCCTAAGTTGCCGGCGCTGACCACCGTGGATTATGACCATCTGCCTTCAAGTAAAATAAGCCGGCCGTATAACCTCTTGCTTTATGAAATAGTAGCCTTAGTAGTTCTGAGCTACGGCCCTCCGGGTCGTCATATAACTCTTCGTTTTCCAACAAGTTCCACTCGATGTGTCCACGCTTCCCACTGTTGGCTCGGGCACTTGATACACACTTTCTCCACGTTTAAGCATATAATACAAGTTGCCCATGCGTGATGCTCGGATCCTAGTGAACGAGATCTTTCACATTGCGTCAAATGGCTGTCTTCATTGTGCCTGTATGGGGTTGTTCTGTCACGGAGCAGAACTGCAGCACTATTTACAATAATACTGCGAAAGTGGAGTCTTACCAAGCCGGAGACTTGACATAAAAAGCCAAGCTAATTACATCGTGTATGTAAGAACCGTAAGATGGCTGAAATGCGGATTGGCCTCTTGGAGCTGGACAGAACAGAACTAGCCATAGCCCAAAGTATATAAACAAGTATACCAACTTTGTCAATACAGTTAGAGTTTAGACTCTTGTGAAATAATTGTAAGTCAATGCTAGGTCTAACAGCAGCGTAAATAGCGACATCCCCCGGTAAAATAGGGCGGGAAAGGGCAAATATAACATAGAATTTTCTAACAGTTTTATTATAATACTGTTAGATCCTACTATTACTCCTAACAGCAATGAAAAGCTACACAAATTTCTAACCAGAAGGTCGGTTCTATTGGAGTGTTGGATTAAGTCGCGTCGTTGTCTATGCAGGATAGATAGAGCACAGTTTATTTAAGCATCAAGGCACAACCTTCCCCCCACCCTCCGCGTAAGCTGGGCTTGGGACTAGTTGTTGCTAGTTACGAGATATAAATTAAATCATCGTTTGTTATCTTAGTCTCGTCAATTGTCCGTGCATCAATTTGCGAGTTGTCAACGAAGATATCTGATTTTTTTCATAAGCCGGCGATCTAAGGCATCAAGACGGGCGCTTTGTAGAGTCCTGATTTGCTAATCGACAATTCGAAGGTCGGATTTATCCTCCTATAATGCAATGCGCCAAACAAAGCCCGAGCTTGATCGGTGCAGGTGGTAGACTAGTTTAGGTAAGCACCTATGGTTAACTACATGTACCAGGTAGGTACTCAAGTACATGGTACGCCGAGGTTGAAGGGCCGACCCACTGCCTACAAGCACTTTAGCAGCCGCGCTTGACCGCGTCGGCCCTGCGTGCCCTGTATGCTTCAACTCGACAACTAAATCAAGTACCAAAGCAAATCGTGGTGCGCCTCACCTACATCTACCTTCCGCACGTTATACAACATGGGCCCAACCATCTGAAATGCGCAGGTTCGAGCGGTTATGATATGGCTCCTAGCCAGACCCCCGGCTCAGGCCGTCGCAAGCGAGCTCGACCCGAAGATGACTTGGTCTCGTCACCTGCGCCCTCGCCGTCTTCCGTAGCCGCGAGCGCTAAGAAGCGTCGGCTGAACGGTATTGCTGATTCGCCGCGGTCAACGCCAAAGGGCTTCTCCGCCATCACCTCTGCCATAGGTGGCGCGCTTGGCCGATCTGGACGGCGCAGTGCGACCCGTGGCAATCTGGCCGGGGAAGGGGACAGGGACGGAGCGACGGCCCAATCCTCATACGAAGTGCCCGGCAGTGACGACGAAATACCCGAGGCACTGCCGATCAAACCGAAGAAGCTCGATTTTGGCAGACAGTCAAGGGACTCGAGACCTGCGAAAAGTCTCTATGATGTACCTGATTCGGGCGATGAGTTGGCGCCCGCGGATGGAACTGGGGACACAGAAGAGAGCAACCCTGTTACACCTTCGAAACGGCGACCTGTCAAGAGCTATGTAAAAGGCACCCCGGCGCACTCCATCGCGGAGCACCGAGACGTGCAGAAACCTGTCGCCAGTAAAACACCCATGGTTACACCTCGTAAAAGAGGGCGGCCGCCGAAAACAGAAACGTACACAACGGCTTTCCCGCTAGCTGTCAAGGCTCGCATATACGAACCCGTGGGGAAAGACTCTTCCGGTGTTATTTCTAAACCTCCGGGATTGAAAGGAATATTGTCACCTAAGAAGAAGAAAGCCGTGCGGCCGGCAAAGACTGTCGTCTTTGACGAGGGTGATGAGAGTGATGAAGTCGACCCAGAAGTACCAGAAACTGATGTGACATCCCGAGCTGTACTGGTCCCCACCACAGGGGAGTCAAATTCCCGGATATTTGAAAACGGCTCCGTGCCGTTAAACGGGGTTACGGAAAATGAAGATGCGGAAAATAATGAACAGACAGGAGTTAGCGAGGAGGGCGAGGAGGAAGAAGAGGATGACGAAGTTTGTGCGATATGTTCAAAGCCTGATTCAGAACCACCAAACGAGATCATATTCTGCGAGGTTTGCGATAATGGTTTTCATCAAAAGTGCTACAATGTTCCGGTCATACCGGAGGGCGACTGGATTTGTCGGGGTTGCCTACAACAGGATATCCTCCCTGACAAGCCAGACAATGCGCTAAAGAAGGCTGCTTCTATCGAAGCCCCCGAAATCCCTAATTTCGAACAGCATCTGCAGCGAATGCGCCGCATATTGCTAGATCGATGTTCTGGAAATCGCCGAATCAAACTCCGTGGGCAGATGGAGGCTTATGACAAGGCCTACCAGCTTGTGGAGCAGACGGTGCTTGCTGGTGAGGGAAATTCAATGATGATCATCGGAGGCCGCGGCTGCGGCAAGACGACTGTAAGTCTCCTTTCGACTCGCTTTGGGCTTGTGGCTAATGGACGTAACAGATGGTGGAAGAGATACTGTCGAATCTCCGAGATGAACACTCAGAAGACTTTCACGTTGTTCGCTTAAATGGCTTCATCCATACAGATGACAAGCTTGCGCTGAAAGAGATTTGGCATCAGTTAGGTAGGGAGATGGAAATTGAGGATGATTTGATCAACAAGGTAAGACGAAGGGATCCGATCACCGTTGAATTTTGCGTTCGACTGTCATAGCTAATTCAAGCAGACCAATAACTACGCCGACACCATGGCTTCTCTTTTGGCCCTTTTATCTCATCCAGAAGAAATTACAGGCGCCGAAGATGGCGTGACATCCAAGTCTGTGGTCTTTATAATCGATGAATTCGAGCTGTTCGCGACACATGCCCGACAGACGTTGCTGTACAATCTCTTTGATATCGCCCAGGCACGGAAGGCCCCGATAGCCGTGCTTGGACTGACGACCAGGATCGACGTTGTAGAGAGTCTAGAGAAGCGAGTCAAGAGTCGATTTAGTCATCGCTACGTCTACCTGTCTCTCCCAAAATCGTTGCCGGCGTATTGGGATATCTGTAAACAAGGGTTGATAGTCGATAAGGAGGACTTCGAAGCGGAAGGCCTTGACACTAGTCTTCAAGGTCTCGATGAATTTCACGATTACTGGAGCAAGAAAATAGGGGTAGGTTTGATCGCACTCCAACCTCTGAGGTTTTGTTGTTAACACCAGCCAGGCTCTCAGGCAGACGCCAGTGTTCGAGGATCATCTGGAATATCAATACTACACAACGAAATCTGTGTCAGCATTTTTAACTTCCTACATCCAACCACTGTCGGGTCTATCAATATCATCGCTCGGCTTGACGGTCCCTTCACCCTCTGAAGCAATTACAATAGAGCCACAGGAACCAAAGCTACAGCTCCTCGCAGCATTATCAGATCTTGAGCTTGCATTGATCATCTCGGCTGCCCGACTCGATATCGTCGCGCACACTGACACGGTCAATTTTGCCATGGCATACGACGAGTACAGTGCCCTGATAGGCAGACAACGAGTGCAGACAGCCGGTTCTGGCTTGCTAGCCCTTGGCGCCGGGGCAAGGGTATGGAGCCGCGCCGTTGCGGTAGTGGCGTGGGAACGGTTAGTATCACTGGGCCTGCTCATCCCTGCTGGCATAGGCGGCCGATCTAATGCCGTGCATGGCGGGCTCGAGGGCAAGATGTGGAAGCTGGACGTCTCGCTCGAGGAAATACCATTGGCCGCCGAACTACCCGGGTTCCTCTCCAAGTGGTGTAGCCAAATCTAGCTGGTAACGGGGGGATACCCGTTAACCTCCAATGTAGGCAGTCCCCAGAATAGAATTGACGGGGACCGCCTCCCACCATGTAGGTAGTAAGCGACACGGGCAAATCGACTCGGAGAAATGGTATTCCGCGCCTTTTCATGCCCTCCATCCTACATCTGCATGCCCATATAGTAGCATCAAATATAGGGGACAAGGCATGGGTATCATGAACGATTTGTTGCTGGCTGTCCAAAGCACATGGTGCAGTGCAAGTCGACCCCGATGCGCCTCTTCGTCTGTACAAAGCCGAGCCGACCGAGGCTTGGTATCTTAATCTGAGACCTTGGAGGTGCTATGATGCTATAAATATAAATACCTTTATAGGCGAGAACCCCCAAGGGCAGAAATGGCGAATGACTGGTTGGGGCCGACCCCACAGCTCTACCTGAGGCGCAGTCAAGTTTCGGGCAATAATTAGTATACTATCTGGTCTAAACCCTTGAGGCGGTGGGTGTTTTTCTTGCTGTTGTAGCTCGGATCTCTGCTCGGATATCCAAACTGCCGAGAACGTGGAGTGGAGCAGACAGACAAGGACATATAGGTACAAGAGATAGAGGTAAGTAGGTATGTATGTTGGAGACCATGCATGGATCTGGACTTTGGTCTTTTTTTTTTTTTCGTGTTTAGGGAACGGGGCCCAGGTCGCTAAGGTATCTTGTTTACTGAAAGCAGTAATCAAGAGCGAATGCTTGCAATTGGTGATGTGGAATTAGCTGTATACTATAAGGCCGACCGACTAAACGCGTTGAAGGTTTGGGCCAAGAACTGTTAACTAACGGCGAGAGCAAATACCTACTAGGTGCCGCCCTTCAAGTTTGTGGAGAGAACACCTACCTAAATAGGAAATTTTCTCTGCTGACTATTTTGGGCTGCACCACCTAAGCTAGTATCTCTTAGACAGCTGCAGGTTAATGTACGAGTTGCTGCTATGTATACACAACCAATGTAGGTAACTAGAGTAAGCATACTTTGGGTCTGGTTGTACCGTGGAGGGGAGTCCCGGGTAACTTCAAGAACACCTACACAAGTACACACGTGCGTACCTGACGTGCCAGTATGTGCAGCATTGCCCGTAGCCCAACCCTGGGCACCTGAGGTAGGTGCTTGTATGTACTCCCTTGGACCCTGCCTGAGGTGGTACCTGTACCTACCGTTACATACCTACTACCTAACCCCTAAGGTACGCCTGATGTCATCCCTCCCCGGGGCCCGCCCGGGTCGCATGCGCTGGGTCGGGCTGGGTTGGTTGCCTGCCGCAATGCCGCTCTCATGATGCCCACCACCTCGACAACTGCCCAGTGTTCTGCATCTGACATGTGCTGCGCCAATCGCCTGTGCCGCATCCGGATCCTCTTATAGCAGCATGGCCTACCTACCGGTGTGCCGGCGACTCGCCCAACCGGCCTGCCTTCATCCCATCATCTACGTATAGCCATTTGCTCAGCCGGCCTGCTCGTGCTATACCCTGCCTACCCATGTGTCTGTCCCTATCGAAGCTCCAAGCTCGAAGCGCCCTATAAATACGCTGTCGCCACCTTGATGTTGGCCTCACTGCACAAAGAAGCGCCTGACGCCATCCGTATGCTGCCATCCTGTTGTTGAAAGGATCAGTCTAGGGATCAGTCTAGAGCCCAACCCGACTCCACTTGACTTCGAGAGATCCGACAGAAGGACCAACAGTGGCTGCGCTGGGCTGCCCCCGGACGACCCGGCCCCTTTACGCGACTTGACCTTCGCGCCATCGGTGTCTTCACATCTGCGGGACAGCTGCTTCGTCCTCTGCCGCGCGCTGACGGAGCAGGCGACGAGTATCACGCCGTGTAGTCCAGCGCACGAAGAAGCCCGCCTCCCGACTGCCAAGCGAGAGACGACCCATGTCGAAGCGCACGACATTCACCACCATCTCGCCGCTGCCCGCGGGCATCCCGCGCGATGTTGTCATCGACTTTCTGCACAATCACCAGGAGATGATCGACCTGAACCCGCTGATCATCGAGCGACATCCCATCCCGCCTCCGCCGCATGCCCCCGACGAGGAGGCCCGCTGCGTGTGGTGGAGCTTGACGGACAAGATCTCCTACCTTCCCGGCGGTCTCGTGTCAGGCGAGATCGAATACACCGCCGCTTTTAACGACCTGCCTGACGGCGTCCAGACACACTGTTATGCTCCCTTGGGCACTGACATCCGTGAACGCTGGAGTCTGGGCGGGACCCTGCCCGGCGAGCCTCTTGAACCCGTCGAGATCGGGCTTGGTGCCCCGAGACAGGGGCTGTATCTTCGCGAGGTTAGCGTCCTTGCTCTTCTTCTTTTTGTTGAGCTGCCTGGTGGAGGGGAGACTGGAACGTGCCCGAAACCTAACCCTCTGCCGCCATGCTAACCGGTGATCTGTTTGTCAACACAGGACGTCGAGCTCCGCTGTAACTTTGTCATGGCAGGGTTTGTCAAGAAGACGCTCAAGAAAGCCCACGGCACCCTCGTCGACCGCCTGTGCCAGAAGGCCGCCGCGGCCTCTTCGAGGCGCCCGAGCCCGGGTCTCTCTTCCGACGGATCGATCAGGTCGATTGATTCGTATACCGGGAAAGACGAAAGCGATGTCCACGTCATGAGCAGTGCGCATCCGGCAGCGCCCGCTTGTAGGCGGGTTTCCGGGGAGCCAGCCCACCCTCGATATGCACAGCCACAACCAAATAGGTTTGAAGCCGCATCAGGCCCGCCGAGGTATATGCCGTATCGTAAACCACTGCCGACCAATGGTTCGACGAACGGCTGGGCGGGCATAGGTCAACAAGGGCCGGCCGAGTTGCAGTGATGAGCAGATCCAGACTTGAAAAAGTAATTATACCCGGGGCGGGGGTTTTTTGTTTCCAAACTTGCCTTTTTCTCATAGACCATTTCCGGATTCGACGACGGCGGGAGCGATGCGATTGATCTTGGATACCCACTGTCCTCAGCGTGGCGCATCGTCTGCATTGCCGGCCCCCAAAAGCGCGTTATCCAATTATTATTTTCTACCGATTCTGCGAAGATTCGAATCTCCTATCAAGATGGCTAGACCTCCGGCGGATCGAATGATGGATCTTCTGCCCCTGGTAGAGCCGTAGGGCGCCTCCCAGGAGCGGCTGTTTGCGTTTTTAGCGATTCTATTGTCTAGAAAACTAGCCAACCTTCTAGAGGCACGCCGTCTGTGACGACGACAAGCTCTAGAATACATGCGGACCTCTTCTGACTTTTGGGGGGAGAAGACTGGTATGCAGCAGCGGCCTGCAACCATCATGGGGGGGGGGGGAGCCTGGGAGCAACCGATGTCGTACTCGGAGTCGAAATTTGCCGGGAAACTTGATGGTCGACGATCTAGAGGATATTGATTGCTTGGCTATGACGTGTCGTATATGCAAGCATCTGTCTACTATGTAGAGGGCATTTCAGGAACGCATGTGGCGATATGTATATGAGCTGGATTGGGTGACCGAGAGCTCTACTGGTTCTATAATGCTACAACTAATCCTTAAAAAATATTAAGTTGGATGGCTACCTATCTGGGCACGAGCAATATCGCAGAGGGTGATTATCATAGCAAGCAACGTCGTTCTTCTCCCGCTCCACGCAGAATAACCTGCTTAATAGGAGGCAGGGGCCTATATCTACCAGTATCATGATCATGCAGTGTAGACAGGGTTTTCAAGATATTTAGCATGATTTCGTACTTGTACATAGAAGATTTAGATAGATATATACCTCCAAAAGCGAGTGATCAAGACTCACCAACCCCTGCGTCCGTATATATCCAGCCGCTGGCACTGTATACTCCCAGCTAGAAAACAATAGGAGGGGGACAGTGTATTGAAACACCCGGTACGGTGGGTTCCGAGTGCCAGCTCCATCTCTCATCTCTGCTACAGCATGGTTAACTTACTACCTAAAGAAGAGTTGGAATCCTACTCCGTACATCACCAACTGCTCGTACTCATGGTCTTGTAGTGCTTACCTACTCAGACCGGTGCACATCGTCACTCGCCGGTCTCTACTGTGTACTTTATATGTCTATCCTTTCCTTCTTCTTCCCCTCCCGTATGGGTTCTTTTGTTCTGCCCGTCTTTTTGTTTTCTCCCCCACAGGTAGGTGAGGTGTGTCAAATCCTGAGTCAAGATGTGAGGCCATGGGCAAAGCCCTGCCCAATGAGAGTTGGTTGGCTGGTTCATGCTGGGGCGGCGGGCATCGAGGCCGGCACACAGAAGGGGAAAAACATGCGTTGGTAGCTGGTCTCGTCCCACCGACATTTGCGATGGGTCGTGGCCAAAAGAAATCACGGGGTGCAGGCAAGATTTGCCCATTGTTGGGGGCGCTGGAATGCGGGCGTGTCGTGGTTTGATTAGCTGATCCAAGCGCCGATCGTCCCGGTGGTCAGGAGATGGCCATCCTCGCCAGCCCAGTGGCTGGGCTGGGGATGCTGGGGTGCTCGCAGTGCCGGCCGACTGCTCGCTTCGCCATGCTTGCTGCTGCTGGCACTGCTGTGCCGTGTGCCGTGTGCTGTGTGCTGTGTGCTGTGTGCCGTCTTTTGTACTGTAGCCTACAGGCAGGTCGTCCGTCGTCCGTCGTCTGTCCGTCCGCCTGGCGCAGATGATCAGTCCGTCTGCTGACCGCCCGCGACCTGCAACCCTCGAACCTCGACCAGCACCCAGGACGAGGACCAAGGCACCGAGGCAACCAGACCAGCGCCAGTCGGTCACCGGGTCGGGACGCACACCCGCTGCTGCCATCTGTCGTGTCACTTGCGCCTCGATTGATCTTTTTGCGACAGCAATTTCGCATTAGCGCATGGTCCGCAGTTCCCGTCGCCATGGCGTTGCTGTCATTCCTGGTTCACCGCTCCCTTGGAACGACACTAGGGCTGGACCCTGCTGATAGGTCCTTGTAGTGTGAGCGCGTGGGGGATCGGACAAGTGACGAGAGGCAGCAGCCGCCGTGTTTCGTGCTGGCTCTGCATCTGGACCTGGAGCCGGAGCTGGATCTGGCAACGGGGACCTTTTCTGTCTAGTTGTGTTGGGCATTGAGAGATGCCCTGTTGTCCGACTCCCAACCCTCCAAACATGCAACATGCGTGCCTTGCTTGCTGCAGTTCTGCGTGAAGAGAGTTTGTGTGTCTAGGGTTTTCCCGATGCTGCTATTCCCAGGATTTGTTCGTCGTGGGCTCTGGATTTTTCTTGTTTTGTTTTTGTTTACTGGGCGACTACCGGTAAATCCTGTCTCCCTCTGGAGGAGACCAAGTTGATTCTCGTGCCTACCGCCGCACACCGTCCTCGTCTCTCGAGAGAAAACCACGCGGCGATCCAAACCCCTGTCTATGAGCATTTTCTCCCTTTCGCCCTGTTCAAGGCGTTCAAGGGGGATGCCACCCGCATGATACTCTGAAGGTGCGCTAGAGATTTAAGCTTTGCTGGCCCGATGTTAACAGATACAGGTACGGGCCCAACCAGAGGCAAAATCCAAACTCTCTTTCACCACGACGTCACACTACCCCTCTTAAATTCCCTCTCTATGTGTGCGTATTGAGTGTTCGGGAAACACTTCCAATCAGTTCGCCGCCTTCATCGTGGCGTCCTGACGGCGAGGGAGGCCTGACCCGATCCGGTCTAGCATCCAAATCGTGCGCTGCCATATCCTCCTCGTTCGTGAGAGTACCTAAGTATCTGGAAGTCTGATGATGGATGTGTGAGGATATGGAGTGGGTGCCCCCGGCTTGAAGATCCAAAGAGTCGCTGGCTGCTGGACAGACGCTTTGAAGAAGGTCCGAGCACAAAGATGAGAATAGGAGTAAAAGTCGAAGGCTCACTCCGGTAGCTCGCGTGGGCGGAGGGAAAGTCATATCGATCGTAGCCGCCGCGGCTTCTCCCTTGCAGCTGGCTGCTCAGTTCATTCACGATGTTGGTTCCTCTTCAACGGCTGACGACCGCCGACGCCTACAGATTAATGTCTACTACCTCCGATGGCTTCGTGATGAAGCGCGACTCCCCAAATATTGATCCGCCGGATTCACAGACGCTGGCCGTCATGTGTGTTTCCCTCTCCCTTGCCACTATCAGCGTGGTGTCGGCCCTGTTCGCCTTCTACTGGTTCGTTCGGATGAGGAGAGGCTTCCGTCAAGAGTAAGTGGACCAAAAAATGATTATCTCATTTGCGGCTCGGCCCCAATAGCAGGTACCTGACAACTGTGTATAGCATGATCATGCTCTTAATACAGAGCGACATGGCCAAGACCTTATGGCTACTTATCAACCCCTTATTCTACTTTATCACCAAGAAACCCTTCAGCTCCAACTGGGCCTTTTGCCAGGTCTCTGGGTTCTTGCTTACAGTTACCATTGAAGCATCTGACATCGCCGTTCTCCTAATCGCAATCCATACCGCGTTGTTTATCGTTAAGCGCCAACATCCCGGCGTAGCCCTCGGCCTACAACCCTACCGGCGTGTGGCCTACACGCTCTGGGCCACTTTGCCTTTCGTCTTGGCGGCCATCGTCCCAATAACAGGCAACAGTTTCGTCGACAACGGCTCTTACTGCTATCTGCCTCTATCTCCGAGTTGGTATCACAATGCGCTAGCCTGGGTACCTCGATATATTATTTTAGGCTTCATCGTTGTCACGTACGCGTGGCTTTATCTCTATGTTTACCTCCGCGTCCGAAGCTTCGGTGAGGATCAGAGGCGGGCCAGCACTCTGAGCACTCAGTCTAATGATTCGTCCACTCGAAGACGTTTGAGACGCAAATGGAGAAGCCACAGCGTGCCTCCGACGCCTTTGTTAGTTACGCATAATCTTCTCGATTCCCCCCAGACCAACACATACAATAACGACCCATCAAAGCTTCGGCAACACTCAGCCGCCTCCACCATAAGCACTCTGCAGATTGGCGAGAGCGTTTCCCCACCCGCCGCCCTCACACCGGTGGTGCGAAAGAGCTCTATCGCATGGAATTTAGTCGACTTCGGCCGGGACGGCAACGGAACCACAGCGGATCCCGCGCCATATCTAGATACCGTTCCCTCCAGTCCGACAACAAAATCCCTCAAACTCTCCTCTGATACCGTTAAAGAGGCCCATAGCGAAGTCGCCAGCACGGGCGAGCCCAGCCTCGCCGCCCCGAAGCCGACGCACAATGCTGCTGACGAGTACGGCTCGTCACGAAACCCGCGCGAAACCCGACGTGGGAAACGCGGGAGACGGTTTGCAGAGATACGTCCACGCGACTCGGATTCGAAATCCAGAAACTCGGCGGCAACGATTATCGCCGCTCTCCGGCAGGGCCCTCCGCGGACGGGGGAAGGCGACCGAGAGCTGCTCAGCAGCTCCTCTTCATCCGTCCATCTGCCGACGGAGGTGTCCGAGGCCGGTATGCGGCGCTCGCGCGAGAAGATGCAGCGGCAGATGCGGCTGTTGTTTGTATACCCGGCCATCTACGCGCTGACGTGGATAGCGCCGTTCGCGGCGCACGTCTATCGCCACCACGACCCCTCGTACATGGAATCGCACCAACCCGGCAACGGCACCGCCGCGGCGTTCTCGGGCGCGGCCCTGGGCATGGCGACGGTCACGGGCACAGGCACGGTCCACGCCCCGACGCCGGCGGCCGCGTCGCCGGAGTCCCTGCCCCTCGCCCTCCGCGTCGCCAGCGTGGCGAGCCTGTGCGTCGGCGCGGCGGTGGACTGCGGCTTCTTCACGGCCTGGGAGCGCCCCTGGCGGCACCTGCGCGGCGGCTTCTGGGAGAACCTCGCCGCGCGGCTGCGGATACACCGGCTCTGCGGGGACGGCGGCGCCGGCGAGCGCACCGGCGGGCCGGGCCGCAGCCGGGACGAGAGGGTCGCGGATGAGCGGGCGGCGCGGACGCGCAGGGACCGGGAGAGGGAGATGGGCCTGCGGTCGAAGATGGAAGCCGCCGCCGCCATCGCCGCCGCCGCCGCCGGCAGTAGCAATAATAGCACCGCCGGGGGCCGGAGCAGTGCCGGGGAGGGCGGGACGACGCGGTCGGGAGGGGCGAGCGCGTACCGGGAAGGGAAGCGGCGGGAGTGGTGGGATGTCCTGGACGACGCGAGCTTGTGACACGAGGTGAAGACGTGACGACGAGTCATCGTTGGAAGGTTTCGGTCTTGTTGCTTCATGGGGCTCAATTTTCTTTCTTCTCTTTCCCCCCTTTTCGGGTGGGCCTTGGTGTTGCGCATTGCATGGCTGGCTGGCGTCTGGCAAAGCGGGTTTTGCGAATCTCTTGTGTTCCATGTTTTGTCTCTCTGTTTCGGGGATTTGTCCTAGTATTGGGTTTGCGTCATCCGATACCCGGCTTGCTAGAGCCACTTTGCATCGGTCGGGGGGTTATTGGGGGGGCGTTTGGGGGGGGGCTCGGGCCGGATATACATCGTGGCGTCCCTTTCATGGTTAAGGGGTCTTTTGGAACGGGCGTTGGATAATGCATCTAGGTTCGGCATATTACCACCGGAAAAGGGGGGGGGGGGGGGGGGGGGGGGGGGGGGGACCAACCCGGGAAGGGATGTTGGTTAAACACGGTCATTTGAGAGAATAATTGTTGACGGGCGGGGGTGTAGTTTACCGG
>MU281397.1:77509-212991 GCA_022385595.1 Xylaria palmicola
CGCCGCCGCCGGCAGTAGCAATAATAGCACCGCCGGGGGCCGGAGCAGTGCCGGGGAGGGCGGGACGACCTACCCGGGAAAGGATCTTGGTGAAACACTGTCAGTTCAGAGAATAATTGATATCGCGCTTGCCTGTACTTTTCCCTTGTCAATTGGTCCCTTTTTCTTTGTACGTGCATCATCGAGGAGGTATCGACAGGGGCTGGAGTGTACGCCGCCGGTGTTGCTGGTAGTCGTACTCTCTTGTCTTGTATTGCAGACGTATAGGATATTGAGGTAACTGTAAGGGCCTTCAGATGCAGGAACCAAGGAACCAAGCAACTGATAACTGTACCAGGTTCTTCACTCTCTCCTCCCTTCGCTCGCTCCTTTATGTCATTCGCGTGGCGGGGGCTGTGTCCCGCAAATGAAGCTTGGAGACACCAACGGGTGAGACTGGCAAGAGCATCGAGGGGCACAACATTGGGGCGAGAGCATGACTGTTGCCGCCAAGCGCGACGTCTCGGGTCAACAATACGCCCGAAAGAATGCCACAAATGTCGTTTCACCAGAATGTTCGATGTGTGTTGGCCAGTGCACTCGTGATTATATTCCCAAAGTCCAAGCGCCTAAGCTAAATAGTTTCCTAATGAACAACTTGTTGCGGCATGAGGGCAGCGCGAAGAATCTCCAATGATTGCTTCCAGGTATTTCGGCGACTCCCGAACCCGCCCCCGAGATCCGCTCATAGGCCGTATGTTGTACGACACTGTCTCCGCAGCCAACGCGGCGAGAAATCAACACACACGCAGTTAACGCCAAGGTACAGGCAGACAAGCTGCCCTGGTACTCCGTAAACCAACTGATAGCGGCTCAGCCCGACAGACGGTGTCGCGCCCGGGTCTGACTAAGAGCATTTGCATGGGATAAAGCACACCAAGACTCCTGCTTTCGTATGCTGATTTGGACAGCATAACGCCGCCTGACAGCAGGATTTAAACTCACGTCCGCTTACCTGCTGCCCGTGCGTTTTCTTCACCTCGGATGATCTCCGTTCTTGTTCGTTTACTTGATTCCATGCGCATCCCCTGGTTCTACTCTTGCAAGAACCGCAAGAATGCCTGTGCCACCCCGACACCATCTTGCTCGTTGGCGACGCGGCGAAAGCCGTCTTCGTAAATGTCGTCGCTGATGATGCCGCCGTACTTACGCAACTCGAGGAGCTCGCGCACCATTTCTTCAGTGAACTCGGGGTGGCCCTGTACCGAAATCATCCGGCCGGGTATATACATGGCCTGGTTGGCGCAGACATTTGTCCGAGCTAGCTGGACGACGCCCGGCGGGAACGAGAGCACGGCGTCACGGTGCATCTGATGAATAGACTAGAACGATTGCTGGGTCAGCCGCGACCAAGCTCAGAACGATTGGGTTTTGGTGTCGGACAAGCGCGGGGCCAGGCGTACCATCTTGTCCATGCCCAAGACCTTCTTTCCGGCGTCGGTGAGCTCGTGCTCGACAACGCTGACCTCCCAACCCCTCGTGTTCCTGCCCAATTCGGCACCAAGAGCACGACCGATGATCTGGTGACCATAGCAGACGCCAATGACGCGGACGTGGCCGCCCTCGAGACAGCGCTTGGTGAATTGGACGAGGCGAACGATCCACTCGTCATTGTCAAACGCGTTGAACTTGGAGCCCGTGATCAGAATGGCGTCGATGGTTTCGGGATCCGGATACGCGGTGGGATCATTGACGATGTCGTGCGAGGACAGGCTCAGCTGGGACTCGAGCGGCACGGGGTGGGCAAGGGAAGCGCACGCCCGCTTGAACATGTGGGTGAAGACGCCGCCGTACGACTGGTATTTGGCCTTGATGCCGAGGACCGGCGTGTCGGCCTCGAGGATGGCGAGCCGCACAGGCCTAGTAGTGTTAGAGCCAATGGCCATGTTTCCGTTTCCGTTTCCGGGCAGGCTGTGTGGCAATGATGTGCTCAGGTCCGCCGGGCAGCAGCGCGCAGTGGGCAGTTGAGACGTGGGTGGAGGAGAAGGAGAGAAGCCAGCAACGGACAACAAGAAGACGGCGACGTGGTGGCGGCGAGAGATGGGTGTCTGATCGGTGTCGAGGGCGAGGGCGAGAGCGAGGGCGCGAGGGGGCAGTCCTAGAGGACGGCCGACCGCCCCATTTATACGTACTAGCCGCTCGGCGGGTTAGACGCACTGCGCTCCGAGGGATTCGCAGAGGGAAGGTGCGAGGGAGGTGGAAATGGAAATGGGATGGGGACGGGCACGGCAGGTCTGAGTGTCTGAGTGCAGTGCGGTGCGCTGTGGGAGGCAATCGCCAACATTTGCCCCGGCTCGGTCGACCCTCCCTCGCTCGTGGCAGGCGAGGCGAGGCGTGACAGAGGACCGCCCCTCCCACCGCGCCCCTTCAGGCTTCATACTACGTATGTAAACCCTCGATTCCTCGGCCCCATCGACCCCTCGCCCCCCGCTCATTGCCCGCTAGCGTCCGCCGTGTGTGCTTTGCTTTGCGAGTCTTGAAGTACCATCCATGTACGGATAGTAAGTAGGTAGTGAGTACATGAGTACCTACATGGCGCTACCAGGCATGTACCCAAAGGAGACGCACCCACGTCCAGGTAACAGACAAGTCCAAAAGCTTAATCCAATCATCGGCGGGGGGTGTTTGGTCTAGCGGCGTGCCAAGCCCGTAGGGTCCAAGCTCTTACATGACGTGATGTCGTGTCAACTGGGCGAAAAGACAGATTCGCGGTCGGATTTCGATATCTCCCCGTGACGGTTGAGGCGTGTCGGGCGGGATTGGGAAATGGCAAATGCGATTTGCAGTGTGTGGAGTGTGGGGTGTTGCATTCGATCATGGGACCAGGCATGGACAATGGACATGGACATGTTTGCCGTGGTCAAATAACTACGTAGTACTGTCCTGTCTACGTATACTTGGTACCTAGGTAGACTGTCTG
Organism: Xylaria palmicola; assembly: GCA_022385595.1. Classification (NCBI taxonomy): domain Eukaryota; kingdom Fungi; phylum Ascomycota; class Sordariomycetes; order Xylariales; family Xylariaceae; genus Xylaria; species Xylaria palmicola. The sequence continues at coordinate 80,469 of MU281397.1, forward strand.
GGGTAGTAGTGTTCCAAGGGATGCCACACCAATCACGAGCCGCGAAGCTCCCGTCATCTCTGATAGCTCAGACAGTCCCGCCAGCTGATAGGCGAATGACCGATTAGCGTTGGTGGTACCTGTCCAGTGGCAGGCGGTCACATCCGGCCTGCACTTATTCGGGCTATTCTTCAGTGCCCCTCGGAGGTAGTATCGCGGTGCGCCACAGATATGGGGTTGCATCTGTGGCTGATGTATCTGCCATGGCGGCCGCATGATTGGCTGCAGGGTGTAAGTGGTCTCCCTGTATGCATGTGGTGAGAACTTCAAAACGCAAGAGGCTTCAATAGACTACCCCAGATATGCTGGTGCTCGGTACCTACCTACTCTCCTCCACGTAATCACGGCGACGCTCCCTTGTCTCGGTAATACAGATCAAATGCAACCTTCCCATCCCACTTCGCCCCGAATTCAACGCTGTACCGTCACCGTGCGGCTAGCACTTTAGCCAGACAGTCCCGGCTTACGTCTCGGACAAACGATTGGAACGTTGAGGCTCTAGCCCGCCGCGAGGACACGGCGCGGCCAAATGAGAGACCAGCCCACCCTGCGGGCGTGCTGAAGCTATCCGGAAGGAACCTGGCGCCTGCATCAGCGCTCCGGGGTGGCCCACATCCTCCTGGGAGACGGCAACAGTCCGCGAACATGGGATAGCGAGCTTCCCTACACTACCAGCCCTTATCCACAGAGCCTGGTTCCACTAAGCACTACTACTAGACACGCGAGGACACAGCCCTTTCGCGTATCACTGTGCCCTCCTCAAATGACCACTCTGCTGTTCCCCGGTCACCCCTGATTGGCGAGACCGCCAGCTCTCGTAACGCATCTAAAAAGAATGCGACACTGTTTTGCAAGATGGCCTGGGGTCCTGAAAACCGAGCTACCCCGGACAATATCGGCAATATGGGTAGTACCGACTGTGTTACATAACTTCATCAGTGAAATAAACAACGCTAAGTGAATTTAGTTCAGAGATATATTTGCATTCCCGGGGGGAGGAACCGAAAGCCTCTACGATTGTAGACTACTGCCCGTGTCTTAGGCACCATGGAACCCATAGGTATCATAGAGGTTTGGTTTTAAAGATATTGTGCAAGATGCTTCTCGCCTACCTCCAGTAATGCCGGGATCTCCGTGGCTTGGACTGTAAAGGATTCACAGATGAGGGAACTAACTAACCAGCGACTCGGCTTACAGGCTCATATGATATTGACGGCAGGGTACCGCCCCCGGATAGAGCTATTATTGAAAAACCCCTTGTACTATAGTGATATTATGTATACTGTAGAAGGAGGGCTAGAAATAGCTGAACCTAAATACAGCCAGAAACGCTTTTAAACATGTACCGGTAATCCCGGTAGTGTGGGTAATATTCATAATAGGTATCCTATTCGCTACTACTACGGCAGTTTATTTATATAAAGAATTCATACCTTGTGACTCGAGATGTGTCAACCCTTCACAAACTCACCATAGGAAAGGAACCTCTTCCGAAGAAGAGTACTAGCTTACAGTGAAGTTAGCCTCTAGCGGGTTTCTAGCCGGAAGAATCTCCTAGGATTATTGCTACCTGCTATTTTTTTCCAAGGGAGCAAGATATTGAGACCTGAGTCTTTTGTTGTTAAAGCGCCTGACAACATCTTTGCTCTAGGCGACAACCGCCTACTCCAAACCAGGGGTTTCCTCACATGTCAATATTAGCAAACACCTATTATGAGGTATATACTACCTGGCACGCAAATCGACGACAAACACTCGGAGTCCACTTTCTGTCTTGTTCAACGTTACAACTGATACCCATGCTCACGGAGCATATTAGACTAGTGAGGTGTTCCCGTCGTCTAGACATTCTTCGCAGTTTGTTGCCTTGATTGTTAGCGTCAAGGGCTTGTGGAAATGATGGGTGTTTCGACGTTTGGACCGGATGCAAGGTGGGCTTCCGAGATGCAAGGCGCTCACGGTTCTGTACTATATGCGCATCTAGGTTGACTGTGCCAGGGTCCCAATCAGGTTAAGACATCGCCACTGTTGGTCAAATCATCAACTAGTGGAACTACCGCTCGCCAACCCAGATAAAGGGTAGGGGGTACACGGATGCTACGGGTTATATCTTTGAACACTGGGCCGGGATGATAATCCTTCCATGATATAGAACGTAGACGCGGCAAACCCCATCGACTTTGGAGCATTGCAAGAACTCGGGATTTGAAGAACGCCGCTACAAGCGATACTAGTAGGAGATTTGAGATGTGGGTTCTGGAATGACTTATCACTATTTCGACTCGGCATACGACAGTCGACAGTCGATGCGTAAGGGTCCAGGCTGCCCAACTTCACAACTATACTTCTACCGGTCTGGTAGTTGTTTGTGCTGGCCCGTGCTATAGTCCTATTCCAAGGCAATTGTCAAAGCGCTTTTTGCACATGCCATAATCGGAATAGTTAAAAGCATTAGCATAAGTACAGTAGCCTTATTGAGGAATACTTTAGTTTGTGGGAACTAGGCTTCGTGATTCTGACTATATTCATGATGTGTAGCGATGTACTTCAAGAACCGGCGAGATTTCCCTCTGTAGGCTGTTTTGTAACAAGGTTCCGGTCGCATTTCCATTCCGGCGTGGGCGATAGTAAGAAGATACCGCGATATTTCCTCCAGAGATGGGGTTCTCGAGCACGATGGCGACGGTAAGTATATTAAGCACAGGATACATACCTACTGGCAATGCCTTTATAATTAAGGCTGTAGTAAAAAATCGGTCGCATCCGCTTACAGAGAAGCATGGGCGGTAGGGCGTCTTCGTGTCTTGAACGCCTGGCTACTGGCTAGGAATCGTGGCATCAGCCATGGCAAGTTAGACGTGGGCAGGAAGATGGGGATGAAGGAAGTCTAGGGGGGGTGCGGCTAAGTCGGGAAGAGGCGTGCTCACGGAATCGTCATATTGTATTGGATATGAAGCACTGGAGAGCTGGAACATGGTTCAAAGGAGTTGCCTTCACGGGGAATGAGGTTGTCTCAATACTCATTCACCGTTCACTTCGTAGTCAGCACCGTAGCATACGTACTCCGTAAGTACGGAGGTACCTAACCATGCCAACCTAGGTACCTAGGTAGATCACTTCAATGACGTCGGACTCTATCTAGATACACACTGTTTGAAAACTTTATCCGGACTGTCCAGATAACTGTATCACACCATCGGGCCGGCCACGCCCGGACTTGCTGGCCGGTTAGCTTAGGCACCTACCGCCCGCAGGCTCATTCATCGTCGATGAGTTGCAGGCTGTAACTCTTACAACACCACAAATCTTCGCATGCTTCCTCAGGTGGCTTGCCGCCACGAGTACCATGACTGAGCCGGGTGTCTGAGAGATCTCTATCTACCTACTCGATTGGTGGTATTGATTCACCAGGTCGCCAATGAGCCTCATCCAATGACTAACGGCAGCATATCCAACACCATCTATCGGCGATGATCCATCCCCGGAGCCGGGCGTGGCATCTTGGCTGGCTGGAATGAGACTCACTTAGCGGAACGTTTCCTGGTCACCGGAAATGACCGTACCAGACACGAAAAGCAAAATAGGATGATCGGTGATCCGAAGTCACGTCACTGAATCTCACACCACGCTTCCAACAGTTACATCCCGGTCGGATACCACGTCGACTGTATAGCACCACTTTTACGCAGCCCGAGGCCGAGTTCATGTTATATATAACCCCATGTGAGACGACGACAGGGCAACGCTCAGGACTACTCGACAACGCACTTTATCCCAATTAGTTGACAAACCTTTTCCCTGCGTCATGGCCCAGAACAAAAACCCCTTCGACTTGCTTCCAAACGAGGTACGCCAACCTCGAGACCGAACTTCCCGCCACGCTGCTGACCAGCATCTAGCTCATCATCAACGCCTTAGATACCCTCCCAACTCCGTCGCTGCTACCGCTTGCTGCTGTTTCCCGCCGGTTCCGCGGACTTGTTGGCCGTGTTCACTACTACAGACTTGTCAAGGCTACGGCACTGGAGGGACGCGAACTGATTCTGGAGTGCTATCACCCTAGCGATAGACTCTCAACACCGTCACTCTCTTGCACCTACCTGGCTACTGACGGGCTCTCCGAGGTCGGCGAAGAGGCCAGAATGGAAGACTTGAATCGTCTTTATACACGGTTCAAGCCTTTTCATGACGATGAAAATCGCCGCCCTCGCGCTCGATGGCCTACGACCCGTGTCATTGAAGGGAAGGAAGCGCCCCTGACTGAGGTCCCGTCGTACGATGTGAACCTAGACGAAGGCGAGCTCTTCACCCAACTTTGCGCGGCGACCAACCTGGTCAAGCTAGGACCAAGGAGAGGCCTGTTTCTCAGCATAAACTGTGTCACTGACGGAGTCATCAGGGTTTGGCGTGACTGGCTGCGGAATCAAGCGGGCAAATCAACAGTGGAGCACCAGCAGCAAGCGGAACATGGATGCGTTGGTGATTCCTCGATACTGTGGGCCAACTCATCCAATGATGTCGGGGTAAGATTTCGTGTCTTGCCTAAAGGAGACGGCCAGACACCGCTTCTCCTAGGCCACGATGAAGAACCCCCCGTTTCGTATAGGCTCGAATACCAAGGTTAGTGACACGAGGCCAATACCGAGCCCAAGGATGAAAGTTGACACGAGCGTTAGAGTTGATTGTACGGACCAATAAACTGCTGCTTACCCTGGAGACCTCTGAAGCCCAGCAGGTCGCTCACGCAGGTAAAGCAATCATTATTGCCTCTTATGTCTGAAGGGTCTTCTTTTCTTTGTTGTGACGGGCTTAACTCGCCAGAACGACGGGCGACCGTTCTCCGCGACACCTGGTGGCCATGTTATCAGGAACATGGAAACGCTTTGTTGTCAGTGACTATTAGCGTCGGTCCAGGCCATATGCCCACGCCCTGTTTCAACTACGAGACGTTTCTCAGAAACGGCTCCAAATCAAGCCATACGTACCGAGGTGGTCCCCCACGATAAATACGAAAAGCGGTAGAAACCCGAGCTCTATACGCTCGACTTTCGCCAGATCCCCGTATCAATGCTAAGGGCCACCCAGGACAAGGCTTACGCGTCACCGAGGATTGGCAATCGGCGTCCCTCATTAACTGAACCTGACCTGACTAATCCACCCTCTATAGGAGTGTTTTATTTTGCGGGCAGCGATCGTTGTCTTCCCTGCAACGACTTCGTCCGTTTACCAAGCAGGCCGGCTGCAATGATGTCCCACAGGGCCATGCCAGTGCAGTGATATCATTGTGGTACTTGTGGGTCGAGCGCAACATGGGAGCCCATATCCCCCCCCCCCCCCCCCCCAAAATATGCTAAGGGGGAAGCTGCTTGTGGGTTGAGCGGCGGAATAAAATCGTAACGGTATATTTTTAGGTCTACGGGAGTGATTGCTTTACTCCACTAGATCGAGCATATCTATTGAGAGTGCGAGGACTTATGAGCTTAGAGGCTAGAGTGAGTGTCACGGGCATCGCATTGATAGAAACATAAAGTGTGTTCTCATGATGCGGGAATTATGAGCTGTATCGGAAATAGAAGCGAAACAATTACATGTCACGGCATTCTCCTAGCCGTCTTCGCATTCATGCGGTAGTAGCTATCCTAGAGTTCTGGGTCTACCAAGAGTAGGTATGCTGCGATTACACCAAGCCCAGGACCAGAGTCCGATAGCGGGATTCGGGATCGGTGATCTATCCGTAGGTACCTTGGGCATCTACGAGTAGATGCAAGGCGCTAGGTTAGGTCATTTGTACGCCGAGTCTACCCCGATGGAGGCGGGATATGCCTGATGGGCTGTTAATCTGTTTTGAAGATGGCTATAGGACGTCAGTTATAGTACCGGTTTGTAGTATCTACCTATACTCTGTGCCCAGATGCGCATCCTCCATTATTAGAAACGGGCGTATAGGTTATAGGTTAGTAAGAATCTGAACAGAAATTGACCGATCTGGCCATCTCGGCACGATGGTGCCATTATCGTGGCGCTTTTTTTTTTTTTTTTTTTTTCGGTGTCAGGAGACCCGTCTTGCTGCTGCAAAGACGTGTCAGCGGCGTGTGACGGTTTGTTGTTCCTGCATTAGCCCTTTCATGGGCGATGTCAAGGCGAGTGGTCGATGAATGTGGTGGGTCTTCCCAGCGCCCAAGTAGCGGCATACGCTGTCAAAGCTGTCTGGTAAGCTGTCTAAGCTGTCTAAGTCTAAGTGCCCGTTGGGTACCTAAGCTCGGGTACCTGCTGTGAGCACCGGATGCCCTTCCACCACTGCCTAAGTTAAGTAAGTACCTCTTAGTACCTCTAGCACCTGCAGTTATTACAGCGTCGTCTCGTTATTTCGGCAAGGGGGGGGGGGGGTTAGCGGGGGCAAGCCGCCGACCATCATTACTCCATCATCTCGACTCCATCACCTCGACTCCATCATCTCGTCGCGAGGACTGATGCTCGGTAACCTGGTTGACCGTCCCATCCCCGCGCCGATCATGCATGAAGCAAGTTTCAACCCACCAATTCGAGCCGTGGTCGACCACTTCTGTGGTTCCAACCCAGGTGATGAGATGGATGCCAAGTATCCTTTTATAAGCTCGCTCGTCCGCACGTCACATCCCGTGCCGAAGACCGGGCCACCATGCCGTGCTGAACACTGAGCCTCTGCCCGTCCCAAGGAGTGAACATCACACAGACCGCGAGATTCACTAGCCCAAACCTGGTTTGCCGTGCCCCACGCTACCGTTCGAGGGAACCATGCTCCTCCCGCGGGCTGCTAAGCGAATCGCATCGCGGGCGCGCGGGAGGTTTTGATCCTCGCCCAGCGCTTTGCAAACGGGCGCCCGCACCGCACGGCGACGTTGTTTCATTTACGAGAGGCCAGCCGAGCGGCATAACGTCCCATCACGTGTGATAGGGGCAGCGAGATTGCAGACCGTGGCTTTTCTCAGTCGGGCGGCGATGCCTTCTCTCTCCTGGTGTGGCCGTGGTCCTCCCTATTTGTAGTAATACGATCCGCGCATGGATTGAAAATGGACCTCATTGCTTTCTGGAACCGGAGGGCGAACTGAAACGAGCTACTGCGGTGCTCTCGATCTGGTAGCCGTGATGACCCCAATTCTGACACCAACATAGCTACTAAGTATACTGCAACCCCGCCGGGGTGCGTCTGCGATGATCTCATGCACGTGGTGGCTGGTCGACCATTGGGGGGGGGGGTCGTAAAACTCTACTATATACCTGTCACAGCTCCGTTTTCGATAGCTCAGTTCCCTTCCAACTGTCATATTGCGCATCTTGGCGGACTGCTGTCCGTACGTATGACATTGCCTTCTATTTCAATTCTCCGAAGTTGACCTTCACGGCCTGGTTGCCTTTTTATCCTGCACTTTAGTTGGCCTCCCTTGACCCGCGATTGGCACGGGGTATTCCGGCCGACTTAGCGAAACCTCCTACGCTCACTTCTCACGAACTGTCCGGCTAGGAAGCTATCTCTGTCCCCATTGGAGCTTTGGCGAAGTAGGAAGACTCGGAAAGCAGCGAAAAGTCATGGTCACAAGGCCCGAGTCAGAACAGTCGACAATCGACCTGTCACAGATCGAGAAGAGCTTCCCAGTGCCTCCAAAATCAAGTCATGGCCTTCGAAAATCCCTACCGCCACTGCCGCCAATGGCGGAGATCGAACGTGCGGCTGCGGAGATGGCAGCTTTAGATGATGAGACGATGCTAGCGGAACCTGATTCTAACCCCTTGGCACCAGGACATAGCCGGCCTGAAAAAGAGCCGTCGTCGCTACGCTATGATATATCGTCAGCGAAATCCTCTAGCCCACTATCAAAGGATGAATCAAGACCAGCGACCGCTTCTACAAAGAGACTTTCCTTTGTTAGCATAGATCCAAAGCGCACTCTCAAGTATGGCAATGGTAAAAATGCGACGGTGGAGTTATCACCTCAGCCCAGCGAGGATCCCAACGATCCTTTGGTATGAAACCCACACCTAATGGGATGGCTTGAGTTGAGGGCTAATCAGTGGTTTAGAACTGGCCGTTGTGGAAGAAGAACCTCAACTTCATCGCACTATTGTTTATGGTGGCCATTGCTGGTGCTATGAAAGCTGCCCTCATAAGCGTTCATGGCGTCCTCGCCGTAGAAGAAGGCATCGGTTACACGAACGCGGTAGCTCTGACGGCTGTGCCATTGATGATTTCGGCCCTGGCCGGGATGGCGAGCATAGTACTCTCCAAAATCTGGGGCAAGCGGCCGGTTTACCTGGTTTCCATGCTTCTGATGTTTGTCGGTTCCGCTTGGAATATCGATACCGGGGGAGAGTTCGCACAGAACGTGGCCGCGAGAATCTTTCAGGGGCTGGGCTGGGGCGCGTTCGATACCCTGGTACTGGGGTCGATCTTGGACACCTTCTTCGTATGGCTTCCTCCCCCCGACCTCTATGTTCGCAGGCCTCTAAACTTACATTCTTCCAGGAGCACGAGCGGCAGGCCAGGATCCTGCTGTACAACGCGGTATCGGTTGGCGCAACATGGGGCGCACCGCTGATCGGCGGCGTTGCCTCGACGGGGTCGCGGGGTTTTCTGACGCAGTTCGAAATCTTCACGTCTTTTTTCCTGGTGTCGATACCTTTGCTCGTTTTGGGGGCGCCTGAGACGACGTATAAGCGCACGAGCTTCGATGACCAGGACAGCTTCCCCATGCTGAGTCGGTCCCAGTCGATGTTGCCAGAGATTACACTCTCGGTAGATGCAGTTAGGCAGTACCTTGGGAGCGTGAGATTTGGGACTTACAAAGCCCTGATCGTGGACCGATCTCTCCTCCTGGAAGCGCCTCGAGCTGCAGCCGCGCCATCGACAATACTTCTTTTTCTCGCAACACTGCTCCCCTATGTTACCCTATGGGGTTTCATCGGTTCCCTCTCATCGTTGTTCGCACCAGCACCCTTTGAACTCGCGGCGTCAACAATTGGCTTGTTGTTTTTCGCACCTTTTCTACTTGGTACCGCCGCCGTGGTCGGACTAGCCCTCCTCCACCATCGGAAGCGCTTCTCCGGCGTAATCCATCTGGCCACGCTCGCCGTCGGCGCAGCCTTCGCCTCGGCCGGGATCCTGGGTTTCGGGCTGTACATTGTGGGCTCGGCGCAGCGACCCGGACGAGAGGACGGCGACCTGGTGTTCGCGCGGAACAGCGTCAGCTTCCCCCTCGTCTCGTTCCTTCTCGGGCTCCTCGCCCTCGGCTCGGCCACCCTCGACAGCACAATCCACCCAGTGATACAGCGGTCGACGGCCTTCACATCCGCAAACATGAGCGTCGCGCTGCGGAACATAGCCGATATGCAGGCCGGGCTGGCGTGCTGGCGGAGCCTCGTCGCCGGGGCCTTCGTTCTCGGCCTGCCCACCGCGGCGCGGACGTGGGATGGGCTCAGGGCCTCGGCCATCGGCCTGGGGATCGTGCAGATTTTCATCACGGCGGTGGTGGCAGCTGTGCACATCGATTTCGGAGAGCATGTCAGGCAACTGGATGGCGTGGTCATGGGACTTGTGGACTTGTCGGGCTTTGGATATCGAGGTAGCTTCTTCGATCCGGATTAATGGGGTCTTCTCTGGCTTTACCGTCTTTGATAGTGTCCAATTGCTCGCTCTGCAGAAAGTTTATTGCCTAATTGTTAATACAAAAGTATGCTTCACGTTTCGATTCTACCGCCTTCAAGAATTCAAAAGGTTCTATGGGTCCAATGGTGTGATGATCCCCTACTGTGTGCGCCCACGGTCTTACTACTCAGAAGTCTCTGAAGAATGGTCCTAATTTTCACAAAACTGCATAGCATCATATGATGATGTGGCCCTTTTGCTGCTCACTTTCTGCTTGAGGCATTGTACATGAGTAGTACTTGTTGCGCTACATCAACGAAGTTCTAGGGCGGCACTAGACTAGATAGGTCATCTACTAAATTTGCAAGTTCAAAGGTCGCTGATTCAGCCGTACCTATGCCATGGGTGGAATCAAGATTTGGTGAGCTTGGGCTCTTCAAGCGCAAAGAGAGGCTGCTCGCTCTCACCGTAAGCAGCGCCACCCGTCACAGCTCGCCGCACCTCGATGAGACAAGCGCAATTTCGAGATGAATCCATGCGCCACTGCGCTCGGCGAAACCCAGCAGGGCGAGATGAGCAAGGGCTGGAGGCTTCAGCTAGGGCTCTCCAGTGTCCAGCGAATTGCTACGTACGTGCCCCCTTTCCACGACGCGACGTTACAGCTTACAGGACTCGTGTAAAGGTCCATTATGCAAAAGCGGGTAGAAATATACCTCTGCACGTAGCAGATAGCACACAGGGGCAATAATAGCACCGAGACGCAGTAGTGTTCTCCGGTTGTTGCCTTGGGGGTGGAATTGGCGTGCCAAGAATAGCAGTCATCCCGATGCAGAGGTTCGAGCGGGCCCCTCTCGTGTCAGTCTCTCGTGTAAGTCACCCATGTCGACGCCTTCAGGGGGGGCGAGATGCGAAGATGCGAAGATGCGGAAGATGCAAAGATACCTCTTGGTGGCTCCCGGGGCACCAGCCAGAGCGAGCTGAACCTATTACCTAGGGGGGCTGACATGGGTTGGGCGATGCTTGAGGGCAAAGTGTAGTTGCTGGCTCGCAGTGGCAGATGAATAGCGGGTTCGCGGACTTTTAACATGCCCGCCCGCGGTCCCGTCCTACGGTTGCAGCACGGCCCCATGGATGGGTGGTGATGCAGTCTGACGGGCTGCCAAGAACGGCAGGCTGCCAGTTATCCCAGGTTTCAGAATGTGAATTGAGGACTGTGTCTAGACCAGGCAGCTACATAAGGCCGACCGCTACATCGCGTCTGGCGTCGTGGCCTCAAGGCGCATTGTCTACCTATTTGAGCGCCATTCCTCCGACAGCGCACTCCATTCACGGCGGTTCACCGTCTCGAGGCGCCCTCTTCAATCTGCACACTGCTGGGGCTTGAGACCGTTTTTCACCCCCGGTTCTACATGCGCGCGCGACACCTTTTCGGGAACCTTCAGTGCACCTCGACTGATCACACACTGCAGCAACAGCCAAGTTCCGTGGGCATCGACGGACTCGACAATGGGGCGGGAGTCTCTAGAGGCGGCGCCGTCAGTTCCTGACGAAGCCGTGGGAGAGAAACCAAGAGCTTCAACCGCGGCCGACTTGTCCAAAGAAGAGCAGGCCGAACAAGACGCCAAGTTGCGGCCCGAGAGAGAAGCCGGCCCCGGCGACTACATCGTGAGCCCCACGCCGCTATTCAGTCCCCGCGCCATCACTGACCGCGAGACAGCGAGTGTTCCGATATGCTCGAGGTTGGGACCTCCCTCTCTTCGCTCTGGCTGGTGTGGCAGCTGCTGGATCTGGAGCTGTATGTTCGCATCCCGCGGACCCGCCCCCTTGGGAAGGCAGATGCTAACACAGCTTTATACAGACGCTCCCCGTAGTGAACATCATTTTTGGTAAGCCGTGGTTGCTGTGGTCTCCCAGCCTTGTACGTGCTAATGCCCCTCAAAGGCAGGCTGGTCAACCAATTCAATGGCTACTTCCTTGATCCGCCTACCCTCACCCGAGACCAGTTTCAGGGCAACCTCAACAGAAATGCGTAGGTCCTGTGTTCACTTGATAAGGTGTCTTCTACTGATCGTCTTATTTAGATTATATCTATTTCTGCTCTTTTTGGGCAGATTCATTTTAGCCTACCTCAACAAAGTACGGTATATCCCAAATACTAGCCATGTAGACTTACTCACATATGTAGTTCGCATATCGTATGATAGGAGTTCGAATATCGGCTGCCATCAGGCTCGACTATTTGCGTTGTCTGTTCGGCCAGACCATTCATGTCCTCGATTCCATGCCCCCTGGTGCAGCGGCTGGAACTATAACAACCACAGCCAACGTTTTGCAGTTGGGCATTTCTGAGAAACTGGGCACCCTCGTCGAATATACCGCCACCATCGTCGCTTCAACCATTATTGCATACATATATAGTTGGTCCCAGGCCCTGGTCACCAGCTCTGTCATTCTGTTCATCCTCTTGGTGTTGGGCATACTGCTACCTTTTACGCTTAAGGGCACCGGCAGAATATCCAAAGCTGAGACGAAGTCCTCCTCCATAGCCAGCGAGACCTTCTCGTCTATTCGGATGGTGACAGCCTGTGGTGCGGAGGACCGAATGGCCAAACGGTTCGCTGTCTGGGTTGCCGCAACCAAGAGACACGGGCAGAGGACTGCACCGCTTCTAGGTCTCCAGTTTGGTCTAATTTTCTTCGCCATCCTCGCGACGTTTGGTCTGTCTTTTTGGTTTGGCACTAAAACCTATGCTGAGGGCCGTATTTCTGATGTTGGTACAATTACCGTGGTGCTCTTCACGGTGTTTCTGCTGGTCATTTCTCTAGAACGTATCTCAACACCACTTGTCGCTATTGGGAAGGCTATGGTGGCCGCCTGCGAATTCTTCGTTGTCATCGACGCCCCTCGGCCCGAAACAGGAGAGTTGAAAGACCCTGATGTGTCAGCAACCAACGACATTGTCTTCAAGGACGTCGATTTCGCCTACCCTAGTCGGCCACACGTCAAGGTTTTAGATGCACTCAATCTTACAGTTGAGGCGGGGAAGCTTACAGCGATTGTTGGTCCGTCAGGTTCCGGGAAAAGCACGATTGTTGGATTGATTGAACGGTGGTATACGCTCCATGATCAACATATCATAGCCAAGGCGATCGATAAAGAGAAGAAAAAGAAGGAAGAAAAGAAAAGAGCCAAGAATAAGAAGAACGGGAAATCTGACGATTCAGACAACGAAGCGCCCTTGGAGGAACCGGAAAAGTCGGGGCCTCTCGTTGAGCTCAAAGGTTCTATATCAACATGCGGTCATGAGCTCGACAAGATCAAGTTAAAATGGTGGCGATCGCAAATAGGCCTTGTTCAACAAGAACCGTTCCTATTCAACGATACAATCTACAACAACATCGCGTATGGCCTAATAGGCTCTGATATGGAAGACGTGACGGAGGATCAGCGAAAGAAATTGGTGGAAGAGGCTTGCAAGGAGGCATTTGCCGATGAATTTGTTGATCGTCTTCCCGATCGCTACGATACTCTCGTCGGCGATAACGGTACTAAACTATCAGGCGGACAACGCCAGCGAATTTGTATCGCTCGAGCCATCATCAAGCGTCCCAAGATTCTCATACTCGACGAGGCAACATCTGCGATTGATGTGCGGGGAGAGCGGGTTGTCCAAGCTGCACTAGACCGAGTCTCGCAAGGTCGAACGACAATCACCATCGCGCATCGTCTGTCGACGATCAAAAAGGCCGATACAATCGTTGTTTTAAAGAAGGGCAAGGTCGTTGAAAAGGGAACTCACGAGTCTCTTCTGCAGAACGACCAAGGCGTCTATTATGGTCTTGTTAACGCGCAGCAGCTGTCGCTTGGCGAGGCGGCTGAAGCCAGTGACTCTGAAGAACCGGAGGAGGAAAACCTCGGGGCCATCCTCTCACGCGAGAAGAGCGCAGCCTTTTCAGATGCCGCAGACGAGCCAAAGGCGGAGGGCTGGAAGAATCGAGGCTTGTTTGGCAGTTTCGGAAAGCTTCTATACGAACAACGCAGCCGCTTCCCCGCCTACATTATCGTCATTATTGCAGCTGCGGCTGCGGGTTGTAAGTCTTCGCTTCATATGCCTTCCTGGAGAGTCGACTGCCTAACATATTATAGCCGGGTCACCGTTACAGGCATATCTGTTTGCGAAGATCATTGTAGTATTCCAGTACATCAACGATATACCCAAGTTCAGGTCCGAGTAAGTAACCCGCAGCTCATTTAGCGCTCATCCGAAGTCGCCCAGCGTAACTGCTCCCACGGCGTCAACTGTTATCTTCTTCCCCCAGGTGTCCGTCATGATTAGGATAGCTATTGCCAACGGCGCTATATGACCTACTACCCTCCTCGTCCGTAACAACTTGTACGACAGGCTTGCTAATTCCTCCTCTGATAGGGCTAACTTCTGGTCCTTGATCTGGGTCGTATTGGGTATCGGCATCGGCATCTCTTACTTTGTCGTCACTTTTGTAGCTACGAATATTGCCTACGTAAGTATAATCCAGTGTTTTGTGACTAGAAGGCTTACACTGTTTTGCAGCATGTATCTTCAACCTATCGACAACAGTATTTCGAGGGCATGCTGTACCAGAAGACAGACTTCTTCGATGAAGAAGAAAACTCAACGGGGACACTCACTGCCAGGGTTGGCGGTGATCCAAAACAGTTGGAAGAGTTGCTTGGAGTAAACATGGCGTTGGTATACCAGTCGTGCGTAGTCTCCCCCCCATGACCATGAATTTCCCCAATCTCACTAACCATATTCGCCCAGATTCTTCACCCTGATTGGATCCCTTGCAATTGCATATGCCTTTGGGTGGAAGCTTGCCCTCGTGGCCACCACTGTTACAGCGCCGCTTGGCCTTCTTGCGGGGTACTTTCGCTTCAAATATGAGCTCGAGTTCGAGAAGATGAACAATGCCGTGTTTGCCGAGTCTTCCAAGTTTGCTGCTGAATCAATCGGCGCCTTTCGGACTGTTTCTTCTCTTACCCTTGAAGACACCATTAATCGTCGCTACGAACATCTCTTAAATGGTCACGTACGTGTGGCTTTCCGAAAGTCAACTTGGAGAAGTCTAGTTTTCGCCTTCTCCGATAGTGTGAGCCTCGCTGTGCAGGCTCTGATCTTCTGGTATGGTGGAACTTTGTTGGCGTCTCACGAGTATGGCATCCTCAACTTCTTCATCTGCTATCTCGCAGTCATCCAGGGAGCCGAAGGCGCTGGTCAGGGTTTTGGTTTTGGTCCCAATGCCGCGCAAGCCACCGCCGCAGCCAACCGAATTCTAAGCATCCGTGAATCCCGCAACAGACACGTCAGCTCGGCGACAGAACAGGTTCCTGACACGGAAGGTGGCGTCAAAATTGAGCTCAAAGATGTGTACTTCAAGTACCCCACTCGAAAAGTTTCCGTCTTCAAGGGGATCAATATCACCATCGAAAAGGGCCAGTTTGCGGCGCTTGTCGGCGCCTCCGGTTGCGGTAAAACGAGCATCATCTCTCTACTGGAGCGCTTTTACGAGGTACAAGGTGGCCAGATTCTCGCCAACGGGACCGATATCACAACAGTCGATGTCTACAACTACCGCAAGAAGCTGTCGCTCGTGGCCCAAGAGGCGACGCTTTTCCAGGGGACATTACGGGAAAACATCCTCCTCGGCGTCGATCCGGATTCGATTTCGGAAGAGCAGTTGCATGCAGTGTGCCGTGATGCCAGTATACACGACTTCATCGTGTCGTTGCCTGAAGGCTACAATACTGAGATTGGTAGCCGCGGTGTATCCCTATCGGGTGGTCAGAAGCAACGCATCGCCATTGCACGTGCGCTGATTCGACACCCGAACATCTTGCTGCTCGATGAAGCGACCAGCTCTCTCGACTCGGAGAGCGAAAAGCTCGTACAGGCGGCATTCGAGCGTGCCGCGCAGGGCCGCACTATGGTAGTCGTTGCCCATCGTCTCGCTACCGTGCAGAACGCAGATGTCATATTTGTGTTGGGCGAGGGCAAGGTGCTCGAGCAGGGCTCGCATGTCGAGCTCCTGAAGAAGAGGGGGCCGTACTGGCACATGTGTCAAAGCCAAGCTCTCGACAGGTGATATTATTCTCTTCGGTATACCGAATATACAAGACCTATCTCGTATTAATATTGTCAGGACCGGCGCACTCCGTCAGAGGCTCGAGTGAGTGAGTGATCCGGATGCCTACCTATTTTTTGTTAAAAAAAAAAGATACCAATTCTGCTTCTCAATTGCTTTTTGTATTCTTAGTTAAACCAACTCAAAAGTTCTAATGTATCAAATTCTTGAGTTTCCCTTCTATAAAAAAAACACTTGATAGAATCAAAGAATCCTGCCCCATGCTTGGGTCACAAACAAGCCTGCCAAGCACGGGCTCTTTCAAGTTCTCAAGCGACATGATGGTTAACGATTTAGCTTTCCCAGGCAACATTTTTGGATAAGTAATTTGTTGGTCCGCACCACACAGTTGACGAATCCCCCCAAGCACTTTTCGGTCCTAGTCACGTCGTTTCCATCATCCTTCCGTTTCGGGGTTTCGCACAAGGCCCGAGTGATGTAAGTCGAGGCATCTTCCCAATTCCACCAATGAGAAGACTCTATATACACGGGCAATTGAACCAAAAAAAAGTCCGGATTGTGGTCTCCGTTGCGAACAGTGTGCTCTCGACGGGCGCCTGGGTTTAGGTAACTAAAAGTCTGGGGTTCTATAATAATATGGATCTTTACAAGAAATGCATACCGGTGTTGCTGTACTGACTCTAGGAACTCGCCAGCTCTCACCCTTCTCTCCTTCTCTCCCTCTCTCTCTCTCTCTCTCTCTCTCTCTCTCTCTCTCTCTCTCTCTCTCTCTCTCTCTCTCTCTCTCTCTCTCTCTCTCCGAAATACCAAGTAGCCGACTTGTGTATAGACAAGAACATTTGGCTGGCAAGGCCCAGAGGACTATACGATGCCGTCTCCTAGGAACTACCTCACCCGCCTGGCGGGGTTTGCGCTGTCTCTTGCTCCTGCACAAGCAGCAGCAGCAGCAGCTAAGTACCTGGTCGTCTTGTAAGTGCGATTCGGTGATAATGAGCGCAAAACAAGCAGAAAACAAGCACTCATGAATGTTTTAAAACCCCCCTCACCTTTTCCTTTGCGCGCTCGATTTCTGTCTGCCATTTTTACAGTTCCAAAAAGTGCACCACCGACTTACATGACATGACGTTTCGTTTCGTCTCTCGCAGCGGGGACTCGTACTCGGCGACCAGCTCGTGGATCGGGGGCGCGGCGCCGTCGGCCGCGAACCCGCTGGGCAACCCGGCGTTCCCGGGGCAGACGACGTCGGGCGGGCTCAACTGGGTGGGCCAGGCGGTGGCGCGGCGGAACACGTCGCTCGTGCTCGCCTACGACCTGGCGGTGGTGGGCGCGACGACGGACAGGGACATCGTGGACACGTACGCGCAGTACAACTTCGACGACCAGGTCGAGACCCTGTTCGCCACCTACCTTGGGGGCGGCGGCCAGGCGCCGTGGACGAGCGCTGCCGGCGTGCTGGTCGCCGTCTGGTGCGGCATCAACGACGTCGGCGGGGCGTTCTTGGGACGGGGGGTCGGCCCCGATCGACGCGGTGCTGGACCGCTATTTCGGGCTGCTGGAGACGCTGTACGCGGAGGGGCTGAGGAATTACGTCCTGTTTACCATCCCGCGTATGTTTCTTCCCCTTCCACCCCCCCTCTTTTTTTCACCCCTCATTACGTATATACCGCCTCCTTCACCAGCGCTCTCATTCCTCGACCCCTGTCGACATCGGAGTGTGATTATATATATATATATATATCTTGGACAATTGCTCACCTGTGTCAGCATTCGACCGCGCGCCCGCCATCATCGACCAACCGGCGGACCGGGTGGCGTCCCTGCGGTCCGACATCAAGGCGTACAACGCGGCGCTGGCGGGGCGGCTGGCGGCGTTCGGGGCGGCGCACGGCGACGCGACGACGGCGCTGTTCGACACGGCGCCCACGTTCGGCGCGGTGCTCGACGACCCGACGGCGTACGGTGCGCCCGACGCCACCTGCGTAAATGGCGACGGGCGGAGCTGCCTGTGGGTCGACACGTACCATCCGGGACTCGCCGTGCACGAGAGGCTGGCTGAGACGCTGGTCGAGGCCGTGGATTTCTTCTAGGGTTGGCGGGGGGGAAGAGTTACCTGGGCTACGGGCATAGATATGGATATCGGATATCGGGG
Source organism: Xylaria palmicola (assembly GCA_022385595.1). Lineage (NCBI taxonomy): Eukaryota > Fungi > Ascomycota > Sordariomycetes > Xylariales > Xylariaceae > Xylaria > Xylaria palmicola. The sequence goes on from MU281397.1 coordinate 98,398, forward strand.
GGAGGAAAAGGGACGCCGAACTGATAGAGACTTAACCTTGAATTTCTACCTACCCTAATATTGCGAAGAAAATATACACGTATCTACTGCGCCTGTACTCTCGGTACCCCGTTGCAAACAAGACCCGACATAGCTGTGTAGGAGACAAAGGACGGGTTTAAGCAACCCCTTCCCCTCCTTTACATCTTGTCCCTGCGGTCTAGATAGTCAACTCATAAAGTTTGCGTCCTTTATGGATCATGCAAGCGAGCCCGGAAACTGACGTGGCTCTCGAAACTTACAAGCATGGAACTCTTTGCTTGTGAGTTGCATGTAAATTCGTGTCTCGAGTGCCCGAGGTATGTAGGCCGCTTTAACAAGTACCGGGATCCATCGCAGGTACCTAACCACTATCACGCCCGATATCCCCATCTGTTGCCCCGCGTTGGTGCTGTTCAACGCGTTAAAGTGCCAGTCCATATGACTGCTTTTGGCCTAGCGTCTGACGTTAGCGCAGGGTCATCCGCGCCTTCGCGCCTTCGTCAAGCGCTGGTCGAGCATGGGGTAGTGCCGATAACGATGATAAGGCGCAATGCGTGCACGAGACATGGCCCTGGATGACGACCGACGGCACCTCACTTGATACCTCTGCCTCAACTCTCAACTCCAAGCCTCGATCAGCCACTCTGGGGGTTTCTGTTCCTCGCATCTCTAGACTGCACTCTCTCTTATCGTCGTCGTCTCCTCGGCAGCAGCCGTATTCAGATCTGGCCAGGCTGGTACAGCCTCTGCGTGCCCTGGCGATACGTAAGTTCGACGTCCCAGTCCCAGTCCTCCTCGGTCCTCTTCGGCCCTCTTCGTCCCGCCATCTCGCAACCCCGGGCTGGTTCCAAAGAAGCACAGGCCGGCTTGGAATCCCACTGCTATCCACCGGCCTTTGATGTCCGTTGTCCCGAAGACATGCAGCGCTTACTTGCTATCAGACTCCCAATACGGCTACAAGCAGAATATCACACATCTAGATAACGCAGTAGTCTTTATCTGGTTTCGAGGCCGCCGGCCGCCCCCACACGCGACGACGTACCGTTGATTCCAACCTCCTAACCCATCTACCCGCCGATGACTACGACCACCTTCACGGTTGCGTCCCCCAAAACCACCTGGTTCATGTCCCAACATGTCTGTCGCACCTCAGGGTAGCGGTTCTGCCGGGGACCATCCACCTCGACGCCCGGGCCAGCCCCCCCTCCAACACACGTATACGAATGGTCAACACACGTATACGAATGGCCAACGCACCCATACGAATGGCCAACGCACCCATACGAATGGTCAACGCACGTATATAAATGGTTTTGAACATAATGATGTTGAGGCCGAGGGTCGCGACAGCGGAGCTGTCCAGAACCCGGGCCAAACAGTCGGATACAACCTTACTGACACTGAGGACTCGGACACTAAGAATGTCAGGCACCAGAATACTCCTATCAGTTCGGCCCAAAGTCCTACACCCGGCCCCTCGGCGCAGCCTGCAGCGCCTGTACGACAAGGTGCCGGCAGCGCAGCGGGGGGCTTGAACGGTAGAAATGGGACAGGAAATGGGTTGGGTGGTCGCACTGCTTTGCAAATTCCGCAAGGCTTGATAAGCCTTGACGACTTCCTGAATCAAGACGACGGGGCTAATGATAATAATAATGACGATAACATCAATGGCGACCATGGCAACAATGGGCATAACAATGGCAATGAGAACGGCACTGAGGACATGAACGGGGGCAATAATGGTAGCAACAATGGCCATGTCAACGGCCATGTCAACAGCTATGTCAACGGCTATGTCCACGGCCATGTCAACGGCGTCGGTAACAGTGACGACAGTAACAGTATCGGCAGCAGTACCAACACACCGGAAAGCCCCAGGAGCCGAGGTGACCGACCTGGTGGCAACCCTAGTGGCACACCACCGCCGCCGTCTCCGCCCCCTCCGGCCAGTTTTCACCCCCCACAGCGTTCTAGTTCAAGTTCTCATTCAACAATCTGGGGGGCTTCAACCAACCAGCCAGGTCCACCTCCGTACTCGAGTCGAGGGTCAGGTTCAGGCTCATATCAACGTTCTCAGTTTAATCTCGAGAGACAAGGGCGGAGCGATGAAACACACGAGCTCCAGGACGAAGGACGCAATATCTTAAACCAGAGCGCGGCAGTATCAGGACATGGCTTGATACCGCCCACACCTCAAGAGAATACATCATATCATCAAACGACTAGTATTGGTGCCTCACCGATTAATGCGACTGGTATGGAGTATCTCGATAGGGCTACCATACCCTTCGAGGCCAACTCAGCTAGTTTCCGTCCTCAACCCCACGAACTAAGCTATGGTACGGGCCAGTTTCCACAGTCGAGTCATCACAGCAATGTGCTTCAACCACCTCTCTTTTCGGCGTCACCATTTTTCACGGTCCAAACCCTGGGATCATCAATTTGGAGCCCGGTAGCACCGAGTTCCATTGCGAGGTCACAGCAATCCATATCGCAGTCAGTTGCATTACCCCGATGGCAGCCCGACAATGAGGTAACATCTTGCCCGATATGTAATGTGCGTTTCAGTATGTTCTTTAGGAAACATCATTGCCGGTAGGTTTGACACTTGTGATTCTATGGCATGGAGCGACAGAACTATCACTAACCGATGCCGGTTTTTACTAGTAAATGTGGGAAAGTAGTCTGTGACGGCTGCTCTCCCCATCGCATCGTCATTCCACACCCCTATATCGTTCGGCCCCTTGGCTATCCAGGACCGCCTCCGCAGTTGTCTTATCCTGGAGTTGAACGAGGTATTGTAGACTTCAGCTCCATTGGAGGCGGGGAACGAGTTCGTCTTTGCAATCCATGTGTCCTAGACCCCAACACTGCGCCCTCCCAACCTCAGGAACACCATGCGCCCATGATCGTAGACGGACGAGCATCGCGTGCAAGACCCCCAAGCAACTCAATTAGTCCACATCCTTTGCAGTTGCCTTCTCATGGTTACACTCCCAGAACTAGAAGTGCCACGACAGTTAGTACAACCCACAAGCTTCACCAGCCAGACAATTGCTAACGCGGCATTGTATAGAGTGCTGGGCAGGGTCGAGACTATTATTCGTTTCATGCGCCGACTGCCCGTCAACACCCGTCTAATACTGCTTACTTTGCTCAACCGCCACTTCCTCATCGTCGTGTGTCTAGCAGTGGAGATGATCATCGCATTTATATAGGACATTTTGGAAGCAGGGCTTATGATTCACCATCTTCATCATTCTCAACGTTGGGTTCGGACCGACCTCTGCCTATGACGCCTGCGTCAGAGCTAGAGGCGTGGCGGATGCTTCCAGAGGAGGACATATGTCCTGCGTGTCATCGCGAGCTGCCCTCTCGGTCACTTCCCAACTATGAGGCTCTGCGTGAGACTCATATCAACGACTGCATCGCATCCTACAGTAATTACAGAGTAGACCAGGTTGCGGCCGCCGTGGAGCCATCCAGCAGCCATGGGACACCTCCCCCGCGCACCACTCGGAGAACCAGGATGATTTCCTACGTCGCCACTGAAAAGGACGCTGTCGGCGATGTGGAATGCACCATCTGTCTCGAAGAGTTCATGGCCGGCGATGAAATGGCACGACTCGAGTGCTTCTGCCGCTTTCATCATTCTTGCATTGATTCATGGTTTGTTAAGCACCCAGGTCGATGCCCGGTCCATCAGCATGATAGTTTTGGCTATTAAACAACAAACTTCACTATAGTTTTTCCTCTCATGGCCAGTAATATTAGCCGCCGCCCTCGTCCTGACGGGTTCTGGATCTCTCCCAGCCCTGTTTGCGTGGAGGTGTTTTTGATGTTCTGCCGTTTTTTCCCCCCTCCTTCTTTACATCATTTTCTGGTTCGATGTTTTTCAAGTCCTCTTCTCCCGGTTTGAAAGAACGTGAGTGTGTCCAGGAGAGTAGCGATTCAGCATAAACCAGCCGAGACAGGATTGTGTTTATCTTTTTTTTTTTTTTTGGTTTCCCATGGCCATGGCACATCACGCATGGGTCGTCGTCACAAGGCGTTTTTTGGTGTTTCGCAGTTTTTTGGCTTACACATACACGAGGGTACCGTACCTATATGCCCTTGGCTGTTTAAGGGCTTTTTTCTACGCGCTATGGTTTGCAGCGAGAGTGTTCGGGGAATGCATTTTATTTTTAACATGGCACGGTGTTGGGGTGTCAAGTCTGAGAAGAAGAATCCGGTGGGGGAGTTGGCGTTCAGTTTGGCCTGGTATTAGTCTTAGTCTGCCTTTTCCCTTTTCTCTCTTTCTCTCTCTCTCTCTCTCCCTCTTTCTGGCTACAATATTTGATACCCTTACAGCAGCTCACGCTCGAGGCATGTTTTCCCCTATTTTGTATGGTAACAACAGTAAACAACTACCTACCTAACTTACTACCCAAAAGACTAAAGACTGGGTTGACCAACTAAAGGAGATAGATACCCCGTTTAATCCATCCATAGTGAGTGACTCCTGTCGTGTGTATTAAAACACATACCTATATCCTCAACGCAACTCGATGCGCCAGGGCGCGCGGATGCGATGGGAGGAATCTCCTTACTACGTACGTATATCGCATTCTCAATCCTCGTCACCCCCAGCCAGCCCCAAGGGGAAGGTGGCTAAGGCAAAGGGCATCCATCTAACTACATGTAGATACCTACCACGGAGTTTTTTTTGTTTTACAGGCTACTAGTAGTTAGTCTTTGTCCTGCGGGCTTTCCAAGGCATTCTGCAACCGTCCCCCTGCAACGCTGGTCCATCCAAAAAACCTACCAACGCGCGTCAGGTATTGGCTGTGTGTGTGTGTGTGTGAAATGCATGCAGTAAAAAGATCGACGTTGCTGGGGGGCTAAAGTTGAGTAACGGAGCAACGCACGCAGGACTCGTATTTTTTTTTTTTTTCCTTTCTTTCGGTGAAGCGGACAGGAATAACGTACGTAGATCACCCTCTTTTTCGCCTTTCCTTCCCCCCCTCCCCTCCTCTTACTAGATTTTCATCGAGTAAGCACGTAGTACGCGAGCATTTTTCTCAAGTCAAGTCTATGCACGCGCAGTCTAACATCTAAGGCAGGCACGCACGTATTGGGGGGCATCCCCATGCTGTGTTTTTTTGATAACGTAAGAGGATTTCCGTCCCAACCGCACATCAGGCATGGCATGTGAGAGTCGAATCCGTAAGGGTTAAGAGGTACGGGGTCCTGCTTCTTACTGCTCCGAGGTAGACTCCGGGCGTTTGCTGATCTATCGCCTAGTTTGGTCGATGCGGGACTCGGGGGTCGATTTCCTGGGCGTCCCAAAGAGGAAGACCATGCGTGGGAGTGTATGGGTCGTGGACAGGACGTAGAGAGAGTTAGAAGAAAGAAAGAAAAAAACCTCTGATGGGGAAAAGGTCACACGTATCATCACCCTGTCCTGTCTCATCCATCCAGCGGTATTTCAATTACGAGATGTTGAAGGGACTAGTCTCCGGGCCGACGGGTATAAGGGGGGGTGGTAGGGGGTTGAGCCCGCGGGACTTGACTGCCCTGCCTCTCAGATAGAGATATTACCAAGTAAGGACTCGTCACTCTAGCGATCGTCGTCGCCCACGGATGGGTGGATGGGGGGGCTCCTCTGCTGCTACGGGTAGTTTTAGTGCACAGTAAGGTTTGTCGCCCGCCCTAGTGTTTGATGACGATCAGCAAGATGCCGAGGGGGGCATTGGCAGGTTTTTGGTTTCTGTTTCGCACGCGGCGCGAAATATAACCGGAATCGTGGTGATGTGGTAGACCGCCAGAGACGATCATCGAGGAGTCGAACGTTGAGAATGTATGTACCAGTACCGATCGCAGAGGAGAGGAGAGGAAAAAAAAGAATATTAAGATCATCTAAACCTGTGATGTCATCTGCGTCCCGCACCACAAAACAAGGTTTCTGTCGACAAGGAAGATGATGGAGAGAGGTAGAGGTAGACAGGTACCGTAGTAGGGAGATGGCGGGACAAGGAGTCCCCAGGCAGGCAAGGTAGTTTGTGGAGTGTATTTTTGGGCTTTTCTGGTCCTTCCCACTGACGCAAGTGTCGCTCAGCTTGGACCCCTGGCCCGGGTCCGGGATTATGCATCGGGCGGTCGCATCGAGTAGGTAGTGCTGCCGATCGTTCTCGGTGATGTCTCGATTTTTCAGCCGGTTACGGTTTCATCGGGCCAAGGACCGGTGCGACGCGGCCTTTTGAGATAGCATTCACCCACCATCAGCACGCATGCCGAATCTTATACCGGTAGTACCTTGGTCGCTGTCTGCATGTTATGTTGAGATGAGGCTCTGCTGTAAAGAATGCATGGCTGTGTATGATTTCGACGTCATTGCTGGCTTCTAAAACCTTGGAAGCGCATCCCGGTCTGCCATCCAAGCGTGCCGTGCCGGCGTCGGGCTTGGGCGTTTCATTCGGGGGGGTTGCGAGCGGGCAACGTCACCGGAATTTGAGTTGGACGGCTCCTGTCTCGGCAGGACTAAACTTTTACGAGCGGCATGTGCTTGGAATTAAGAGACTCAGTGTGAGCGCCGTACACGTATAATCTCATAATGGTTCTGTCGAGTATAATCTCGAAGTGCCCTGCGTAAATCATCAGTGTTCCGTCTGTGAGTTTGTCACCCCCGGTGGGATTCCATAATGCCGTGCCGGGTGGCACCACAGCACCAGGGCCCCATTCGAGGATCGACGACGACAGAGCTACCACTGTTGGGAGCTTCTGCAATAGAAGAGTAAGCCTCATTGCGCAGTGTCGATCGAGCAATGTACTATGTAGTATCGTATGAATGAGGAAGGGTGGAGTGATGTTGGACCCTTGTAACACTTTGTGTCAATGCTAGAAAGAGGGCAGTATAACGCATGCAGTCTTGAACTTCTTAAGGGAAGCCCTCTCGCTCTTACAAGGGTTTGCTTACAGATGGTTTAATTCTTGGTGCCAACCACGTCAGCAACGCCGCCGTATAGAGGAGGATCAGTTATACCTTTCACCTCTGCAACCACCATGCCAGTATTAGTTGATATCCCGGCTATGTAGCTGACTGTTGACGTCAGCCCTGTTCTGTTAGAGGGAAAAGGCTGAGATCGTCTTGTGGGCTGCGGTTTATGGCCGACGCTATCCCGTAAACAAGATAACCACATCGTGCCTGGACACCCTTGGAGTTTTAGTAGCGTATGCGTTGAAATTTGCTTGCTGTCAGAATCGCCCTGCTGGCAGCTCAAATTTCGAACGTGTTTGCGAAAGTAGCAGATGTGGCATTGGTAAGGCTTGATAAATAGGCAATATGTCACAATATGACAACTACCGATTCAAACAACGCTTGTAATCGGGTCAGAGGTCGTTCGGGTCGTCAAGCTTGTGCTGATCAGTTAGTTAGTGTATACTATACAGCCCTCTTCAGGGAATTATCCGGAATTTCCCGACGTACTATGTAAATACTTCGATTCACGCCGCTGACGTGAAACAGGGAGGCTATTTCCTGAATAAGGACCGTTTTGTTCGCCCCAACTCAATGCAAGGTGCCAAAAAATCCCGCGTAAATAGGTAGTGTGCTCGAGAGTGGCTTGTCAATTCGTCTCTTCCCATAATCCCAACTTAACATGGCCTGTTCCATGACAGACATGACGAAGGGAATACAGCGAAAATCAGGTTGTATATGCGATATCTATGTACGGGAGGGCCATCTGAAACCATAGTGAGTGTAAATACTTCCGTGGCAGCTCGTATCGCTACGATGCATGCAGTAGTTGAGGCAAGTCCATTATGTGAAACGAAGCACTGCCACCGATGTGCTTTACGACACTGGCGAAAGTCAGTTCATCTAATAATAGGTCTTGTAAAAGTAAATATTGGGTTAGTACTCAATATTGCAAAGTAGTAAATGATTTCATCGCTGAGCTATTGAGTCATACCGTACTGGAACACTGACGACGGGGAGACAGCTTCGTTCAACGCCAGCTGATAACGAGTTGAATATAATAGACAGCTCGTTGTTGTTACTGTTGGTGTCCATATGTGAAGATGTTGTAGGCAATCTAGGCCACTAATCTACGCTGATTATGTCCTTTCGACGTCAAACAGACCACAGCTTTAAAGAATTGCGCATATCCGACTCGAGACATTGGCGAAAGTCGTACTCCCACAGGCGGATGATAGTGACAAAGAGCAAAAGCAAGGACCTTAGGCTGGTCGACTAAACTTGTCCGTCTACCTCAAAACCAAGCATATACACAAGAAAACCCGGGGGTTAGTGTTGTTCGGATGCTATGTACCAATAGTAAGAGAACCGGACGGGTCACGGACGAGCCCCCGACTTGGTTCTGGCGCCACCTCTGTCTTGATCTCCCATAAACAGATAGGCGAGATTACTGGATGTCGTCATTGTGGCTGGAATGACTGCTATGTATATCAGGTGACAACTGATTAGAGTGTCACCCGACTATCATGGTTCCGGAACACCTCGGTAATGCCCTTTCACCTCTGACTGTATTGCTACTGAGAAGATCTAAGGTGCTGCCTACCTACGTGGCGTGTACGTAGGTGTACTGGGCATTGACAAAATTGTCGATCGACAGTTGTCCCGTGAACATGTGACCTGTGGCGCGGCTCGCGGTGGAATAATGGCAGGCGGGCATGATGACCTTCTCAAAATTACCCAGGATGGCAATTCGGTCGGATAGCCCCGGAAACGTTAAATGGGGATACTCCCACTTAATCACGGGCGTGGTGCCGCACAGTAATCGTCTCTCCAGCCGGCTAGCAAAGGCCTCGACATGCTGGCGAGATGAACGTCTCATCGGTACGCTATTTGACTATTTGACTCACCCAAGCTGGCCGGGCAGGGGTCATAATGGTAAGGTCCCAGCCGAGGATGATGTCTTGGATGGCTGGAATGGGATGGACGGTTCAAATGCCCATGGGCGAGTTAGCGTCCATCGTTAAGCAGTTTGTATGAGTGCGTCTGCGCGGCTGACATGACTGCTCAAGTCTACAGGGTGAACGATCAGATGGTGTGCGCTTTGCATATCATCAGACGTTGCTGGTATGACATGATGTCACCGAGATTCGAGCAGGTGAGAGCGAACGACGAAACATGTTTGAAGATTGCAGAGAGGCAAATAGGGCAAATAGGGGGCGCAGGCAGGCACATGGCATTGCCTTCCGACGGGCCAGGCAGCGAGAGAGAGAGAGAGGCTGAACGGATGAGTGGCGATATACAAGTAGGGGAGAGGACCAGGAGGCCTTGGCGAGGCGGAGAGAGGCAGAGCTGACACACGGGGTGAAGTAGGGGTGAAGTAGGCCTGCGCCGGCAATGTTTCATGGACGCTGAACGGTGAGAAGGCGAGAGGCCGATGATGGAAAAGGGCAACGACTGGCGCAGCTGACGCCTGTGATTGGCGAGGCTGGTCGCACAAGATTAGCGCAAGATCATCGCCCATGACATCACTCTGTCGTTTGTGCTAGATGGAACACCGGTTGTGTGCGCGGTGGGGATTTACGGCCTGTGCTGTGCTTACTTGTAGGTACCCTAGCTCAGGTAGGTATCTATCCGGGTAAGTACCCTACCAGGTACGCTGGGTAACTGTACCTACGACGGCGGATGTGTACTTGGTCCCTCTTTCCCAAAGCGGCCACTACTACGTGAGAACCGAGTTGTATGTACTACGTACTGTGCACCAATCCCTGCGCGCATTTTCCTGCGACCAGCTACATACTTAGTACACGCACGTATTGCGCATCTCCCATGGCAATTCTGGGTTGGACAGGCAGGCGGACAGAGAAGACGGGGTCCAAGGGTCTCAGGGTCCTTTCCCACCACAGCTGCTACGTATGTGGTCCGGGCAACGGACGCGGGGGGGGGGAGGGGGAATAGCATCACCTCTGCAGCGCGGTACCTAACCTACGTACATGATATTAACTCTATACATTCTAATCTCGTAGGAGTGCAGATGTTTTGCATATGGCTTTGTCGGCATACCCTTTTCTCACTCTTCTCCTCCCTTTCCCTTCATAGCAGAATAAAATGGAAAACAGGATACCTAGGTACCCGAGTACAAGGATGGCGGGAAGGGACATGGGGAAATACGGGATGGATGAGCATTAAGATTCTGTCCGGCAGCAACTGACGGCTAAGCTGAGGTCATTGGACGTTGCACAGATCTGGCAAACCTGGTCACATTTCATCATTGCCATCATCATCACCGTCATCGCTGTATGGAAGGGGCCGTTGGTGGCGCGCACTCACCAACTACACCGTATTTGCTGAGTTGAGTGAGCCTGGAGGCAAGCAGAAGAATATGGCCCATCTTGTCGGATGCTATTCTTCTCCCCCCCCCATCGTCAACTCCTCTTGCCCGGTCGGTAATTGCCATGTGCTCCTGTTGCCGGGCACATGCTCGATTATGCATGGCGCCTTGAAAGGTGACAGTCCCCCCGCTAGGAACCAAGTACCGGTGGGTGGCTCTTAAGCCCGCCGTTTTACGGTAGGCGGACCATGTAGGTAGGTATATAGGTACCTAGCACGTTACACGGCCCCCCAATCACCCCCCATCCTGCCTGTACCGGCTTGACTGAGGTACCTAGAGGTGTATCTACAGTCTACTCCGCTGCATATCATCGCCATAGGAAAATTCAGGGTCCTTCCCCTTTTCCTCTACCCCTGTCGACCGAGGAAGCCTGGGAGCCTGGGAGCCTGGGGCACTTCTTTGATCCTCCTCCAATGGGCTGTCGCCCTCCCCGCTGCAATCGATCACGCGCTGGCAGCATTTGTACTACATAGTAGTACATGCTATAGCAGCAGAAGCATTTCTTCGGCATCACTTTCCTGCCAGCGCAAACGAGAGCCAGTCCACTTACATATACCACCTACTTATCAATCAATATGCAAAAGAGGTGGTACCATTCCATTTGCCTACCACTTGCACCAACGATTTCCATACTACCTCCTTATGGACGGAGTAGTATATTTTACTTCAGCCTTAATGTAACCCCGGGAGATGAAGATATTTTTGGACAATTTTAATTGCGCTTTGTTGTCTCCATCCTTCTACATAGTAGTATAGCCCGACGACAGAAAAAAAAATCCATCAACGTGATGCCGGATGGCCCCTTTGGTACTGTCATATTCCGTACCCCCAATCAAGACAGTGCGTTCACCGAAGCGATCGGCATTTGCCCTCTTCCTTCCAAACAATCATCCGCTGCTCTACGTACGCACATACCTACTACCTAACATACCTACCTAGTACTTGGTACGTACCGAGCCTTATAGCCCGCACAATAAATATCCCGATAGAAGATCAGGAGAGGTTGGCCGGCCATTGCCTGATATTGTGCTGGCGGGACATAATATCGATCACTCTCACCCTCTCTTGCTATGTATTTGTTCTTTTTTTATTTATATTTTTTCTTGTTCATCCTGGTCATACTTTTTTTTTCTCCCTCCGCCTACTAGATAGTACCTAGTGTCTTGTTGATCACGCTTGCTTAGTTGCTTATTGTGGGATTGGGAGCAGGGTTTTCCGAGCCAACGCCTGATCAAGCCTATCTGCCCAATAGGAAAGCCCATTCCACAGGACCCCATTAGGTAGGTACCTAGCTAAGTACTTAAGTACATAGTCGGTCGATACGTAGTGGCAGCCATCACTCATGACATGTACCGTTGCTGCTCGGCGCGGGCTTGCCAACATAAGAGGTTTTCTCCGTACACGGAGCCAAATCTTATCAGAGAATCCCTCCATTGGTGGTGGCCAGTAGAAACAGTATTGACCTGGCATTGATCGTCAGATCCATCGGTGCTGCTACGTAGTAAATGGTGCAAACCATCCTACTATCACAGTATATTCCATACCGATGTTACAACGAATTATGTGTCTGATTTTGCATGATTAGTTGTCAGCCTAGCTTACCGCTGTATTGACCTTCTACATATTAAATAGCCACTAGGCAAGTTATCTGTTCGAGTGATCTGCCGAGATTTACATCAGGTGTACGCAGTCGCACCCAAAATACCTGCTATTGGTAGTTGTTGTCTTACTAACTCAACGGTTGGATATCAGGGTCCCTAAGGCTACTTGTACGCGTACACGGGCGAGATTGGCAGGCTATATCTTGCTACTACAGTTTTTAGGGTTTGTACTATCAAAATTAGTAGGTCATCACGAGGAACAGTAACAATGGAGAAACATGCTAGAGGCCGTCTGCTGATTCACCCCTTTGAAAGGCCGGGGCTCGGTGGATATAACAAAGAGAAAAAATCACCATACCATGTAAGTGCCTGCACATAAACGAACCACATTTGTTCCCGTGAAGAGAGAGAGAGAGAGGTATTTTGAAAAAAAAAAAAAAAAAAAAAAAAAAAACGTGGCGGGACAAGCCGGGACAAGCAGGGGGCTTAGAGAATTCTCCCGATCAGGTTAGATCTTGACAGCCATACCCAGAACAGCTCTTCGTTTTTGCCCAAGACCCCATTGTTTCTGTCCACTACGAGTAGGGATATATGGCCGAATGACCTGGCGCTAGCCTCGTTATGGAGGTACAACTATGGATATGCAGTGGGCACGTAAAGACATACGAAAGTTCTGCTACATCAATTGGGACCTACCTGGGTAGGTAGGTACCTGTATCCGTACCAAGTAGGTAGCCACCTACGGTGGCCGCCTAATCTTACAGCGCAGTGGTGGCTAGGTCCCTTGAGTTTCTAGTACGTAGATGAGATGCGTACCCTAGATAAACTCTTGGTTTTTGCGCCCTTCTGTCAGTCACGCCCATGATTGACCTGCTATGCAGGTGGAGTGTTATACTCGCTGTACATAGTTGGTGCCCAGTAAAACGAACTTTGAGAGAGTACTCTTGGCAGCCTAAAAAGTTAATCCCCACGCAAAAGGTATCTCGTCCCTAGGTACTTACACTCTTTCAAGCCCTGTCTAGCGCGAACAGGCCCTGTCCCGAAGGCCCTGTCTAGCGCGGATACTTGACAAGGCAACGTTTTTCACCCCTATAGCACCGTACATACAAGTATATAGATAGGAGGTAGGCGCTTAACCTACCTAAGTAAGTATAGCACCAGGCCTTTAGGTACCTCCTCAAGCACCCCCGAAAGAGCCCCGAGTCCTAGCCCTGGGCCCCGGGCACAGCTAGCCCGTTACCTAGTGGAGGTGTGACAGTACCCAACTGCGGATCTTGCCCTCCTCGTTTGCATCTCTCGGGTCCATCAGCTGCCTCGCCAGAGTCAAATCGAGGAGGTGCGCTGGTGTGCTGGCGCGCTGGTACGTACATGTCCCGAGATGTACAGTACCTAGGGCACCTCTTAGCGTCGCGCATCGTGCACCTGTCACAAGGTACCTACCTGCTAGTACGGCATACGGCACGCGGCAAACGTCGCTCAACGCAGATCGACATGACCCACGACACAGTCTGTCCACACAATCAAATGTCCCTGTCCTGACCTGACCCGTTGGCCAACTCCCACGGCGCGCGCGCAGCGAGGGCCACCGAGTGCCACTGCTTCCAGCGCCTGTACATCCATCCTGTACATACACATACATAGTAGCACCAGCGCACGCTGTCCCGAGCTCCCCCAAGTCTGCCAGGCCTGCCGGTACCAAGCCTTTGAGCCCTTGAACCCTTGAGTCTTTGACCCTTTGCGCGCCCCTCGGCGAGAGTGCGCTCGCTGCCGCTGCTGCTGCTGCTGCTGCTGCTGCTGCTGCTGCTGCTGCTGCTGCTGCTGCTCCAGCTCCAACCTGCAGGCGAGACACACGACCGGCCGGCGAGGGCTGCAGTCCAACACCGCCTCTTGTGCCTCGCCCGCGCTACCGCTGCCGCTGCCGCTCCTACGTCCCCAGGTCCTGGTCCTCGTGAGCTTGGACTGACGATCACTTCACTCCAACTCGCGCCTCTCGTCGAATGACAGACAGCGCCCGTCGCTGCTGTCCCCGCTGGAGCCCCTCCCAGTTGCCTGTGCTGGTTCTGTCTTCTGTCAACGACGGACATGCCTGCACCCAACCAGCACTAGATCCTTTCTCTCCTCTTCGTTGTCGCAGCCCCGGCACCACTGCGCTCTACTACTTACTCTACCACTCTACCACTCTACCACTCTGCTAGTACTACACTGCTGCCACGCTGCCATCACTCCTTAGCCTCCCTCTTCTTCCCCCCCTCCATCCAGTCACGCCCGCTGTACTACCTCTCGCTCGCTTCAAGAGCCCCAGAACCATACTACCGCCTACGCTCCTACACCTCCTCTTGTTCGTCTCGTAACGCCCCGTAAACACGACGTGGGTGCGTAGCGTCTCTGGGATTTGGGAGTTAGCCTAGCCACATCTTTCCACGAGAGACACGCCGTTACTACTCCGCCCGTCCTTTTTTTCTGCACCCGCACCGAGACTGGCTTCCGACGGCAAGCCGGCTGGCTACCGCTCTTCAAGCTGTCCGTTGAGTGGTAGCGGGAAACCAGCAATAGTGACGGAACACTACAGTGGCGACATTGGTATTTGTCACGACTTTTGGCTGTCTTGTCTGCCCCCGAGGTGCCGGAGCGGCCGCAGCCTTCACTATTGAGAACGCAATTGTAACGATTGGGCGGGGATCCTGTGTGTTCGGCGGCCATATTATAAAAAGCCCTGCACAATGAGCAACGAACCTTCAACACAAACGAAACCGAGCCTCCCTGAACGGTCGGACTCTTCCTCCGCTTCCTCAGTAGATAATCACGAGATGCACGCCCCTATCCCTACCAGGCCGCCTTTCGTCACGCGGAAAAGCAGCGGCACGTTAATAGTCCCCCGGGATTCATCCGAAGTTGGTCCAGTAGAACACGAGTACGAAGCCGACGACGTGCGCGCGATGAGTCCACGGAGGACTAGCGAAGATCTCGAGAATTTGGGCCGTGAGGCACGCGAGGAGCTTCATAGGTAAATGACCCAAAGGCTAATACTATGATGGCAGGGTATCTTTTTTGCTTACTAGTTTTTTTTAGGCACGCCACGGCTCTGCAGGAGTCTCTACTGATGCTCTTCAACCGCATAGAAGCTGTTAAAGAAGAACATGATAAGCTCGACAACAATAACAAGTTTCTGCAAAAATATATAGGCGATCTTATGAGCACGAGCAAAATCACATCATCAAGCAGCCGAGGCAGGAAATAAGACGACCACAGGGTTGCTTTCCGAATTGGAGAGTGTATTACCGTCACCAGTCGTATAGACAACAAACCGCGGCAAATCTAGGCCACAAGACATATCTGGGAACGGCGACGAATACCGCATGGGTGGTACTACGACGATGAAATCAACTATTCCCACGAAAGTATATTAAGTTAAAGAGGCAGATGGTATCACCATATCATGACCTCACTTCCAGTGTCGACACACCTTGTCGACCTATTCTCTTCGTTGTGATTATACCAATATCAGGGGTGCCGGTGTTGAAAAAGAGGGTTATACCACTGTTTGGACTTGGTCACAGCATTATACTGCCCGCGTCATAGTTGAAACAGGGGCTTGCATTACCAAACGGCGTTCCGGCTGTCATATATAGCATTTTTATTTTCGGGTTACATCAAGAGGTAACTGGGCGACCTCATGGAGGCTTGTACGTAGGTGTTGTTCAGCATAAACGCCGTATTGCCTGCTCAAGCGCGGTGCCACCAACGATACTAATCGACTCGTTCAATTCTGCCACCTTTCCACAGTCACACAATCTTGAAGTGCAGACAAGTATTGACAGCTGTGTTCAGGTTGGTGCTTAATAGGATTCCTGCCTTGCTTGAGACAAGCAGTATCTCCGAGCTGCCTTAGGTCAGCCATTAATTATTATTTTTGCATGGTGGGCTCCTTAATGGGTCGACGATGGCACCACACCGCTCACGCGTAGCTCCCGGTCGTCCGCCAACTTCGCCCTCTCAACTTGAAGATACTGAAAGATTTGCGACTGACCTCGGCATTACGATTGTTACACACACTACCCTTGGACGCAGCGCATCAATACTATATGCAACGAAATTCGGTGCATTCTGCATTGTAGCGATCACTACCCGTACCGGATGGCCGAGATGCACTGATCAACGCACTTGCATGCCTCTGATACTGACACTTCGCCGCGTACGGAACTGTACAATGAGATCACTTATACCGAATGGAAAAAGAGTTGGATGTCGACATGTGGTACATTGGAATACCAGAGGGTGCTCGGCGAAGTGATCAATTTCGAAACAAAAATATGTTGCACCACAAAGAAACAGAACACCTGAAAATCCATCACAGCTCCTCCACTCATTCATCAAAGCAGCTGATAATATATATGTACGCAGCACAGGGCTATGGCAACTTATATACACGAAGAAATGAAAAAAAAAAAAAAACGAAAAGATCGGTAATGACTGCACCCCACCCCCTCCTCTTCCATCGTTACGGCTCGGACACGACTAAGCAGTAACTTGATTGAGAGCCGGATCGCCAGCGGGCAACGTCGTAGCATCGAGACGTGCCCGAGTCCTCCAGCGAACATCGGGGACATTGCGCCTCTTCGCCGGCACGGCGCTCGGGCTCGCGAGCACCGTGAAGTTGGCAGCAGTCGAGTTGAGAGGCAGCGTGGCATTGAGCAGGGAAGCTTAATGCACGAATCAATTAGTAATTATTTATTTTGCTCGTGGCGAAACGGGGTAACAAATCATGCTTCAATCGGGGCTCTCTCTTGAGTTCCTCACTTACCGGACGGGACCCAATCAGTGTCGACCTCGTCCCCCTCGAACCTCAGCCCGCGCGTATCGCCGCACGCCGGGGGTTCGATGATGAGGCCGCTCTGGGGGAAGGGGTCGAGGGGCCCCCAGAGGTTGCCGGCCTCGTCGACGCCGAGGCCCTGGGTGAGCCAGGGCAGCTGCGAGAAGTCGTTGGCGGGCGGCGGGACGCCGGGCACGTCCTGCTCGCCGTGGACCCAGACGTTGACGGGCTGCACGTAGGTGCCGGCGAGGAAGCCGTTCTTGGTGGTGCGCGTCGTGGGGACGCCGTTGACTTCGGCCACGACGCGGTAGTCGCGCGCGTAGCCCGCGAGGATGTCGGCGCGGTACTCGAACTTGTTCTGCGGGTTGCCGCCCCCGCGCAGCCCGATGGCGGCCACGATGCGGTCCGTCACCGCGCCCGTGCACGGTTCGATGTCCATCGCGTACAGGGCCACCGTCGAGCGGGGGTTCGAGGTGTACCCGATGATCTACGGATCCAACGGCGGGGGGGGCCGCCGTTCCCCCGTTAGCAAAAGCCACAACTGAGGGTGTGACATCGAGGAAGCATCATCATCATCGCCCCATCCGGATACACGCGGGTTTACTCACTCGAGACTCAGCCAGCTCTGCATTGCCGTTGAAGTTGGAGATACCGAGCAGCGCGAGCTCGGTACGGACGTATACGAGGTCCTGGAGGGTCGTGATCTGCACGTTCTGGGCGACGATACTGAACGCGATGACCTCGCCGCCTCGCCTAATCCCCGACCAGGTGATGAAGTCGCCAGGCAGGAAGGGGACCATGCTGAGGGGGTCAGGCGCCGTGCTGTCATACGTCTGGTCAGCTAAAGATCTATCTAGCCTGCGCGAGGGCTTACAAGGTCCCCGGCCCGTTGAAGGGACGGTTTCTCGACGGGCACAGCGGGTCGGTGGCGTTGCGGGGGATGCACATGGGGAACCCGGAGAAGGAGGTGATGCTGGGGCTCTCGTCGTCGGCGGTGAAGAAGGGCGCCTCGGCGTAGCCGACGGAGAAGACGGCGTTGGGGTCGTTGATGCGGAGGACCGGCCCGTTCCGGATCTGCATCCTGCCGCTCGCGAAGTCGATGGACTCGATGAAGCCGCTCGCCAGGCCCTCGAAGAACTCGTAGGTCAGGATCTGGGCCGCGATGGGCTCGCCATTGATGAAGTTTCCGATGACCTGAAGAGGAATTTTTGAGTATCAGGCAGTGTTGTATGACGAAAGAGTTCAGAAGGTATTTTCGGACAGTTTTTTTACGTATTAGGCCGCAATTCAAATGGTGGACTCATATTCTGCGTCAAAAAGATGTGGCTGACTTACATTAGTCTCGTAACCGATCATAGAATCTTTGTCCCTAGCAAAGTCTTTCCAGGGAACGTAGGCGGCGGGGAACTCGACTTGCAAGTTCTTGGGGACAGTGATGTTGAAGCCGGCCACGCTAATAGTGCCCCCGGTGTTGAAGATGTCGTCGAAGGCGGTGGCGCCCTCCAGAGCTCCCTGGACGAATAAAGGGGCATCCTGGCCATATGCCTTTGACATCAGGCCCACGACCTGGAGTCCCACCACGAGGACAGAAGCGAACGAGCGACGAGGCATAGTGCCAAAGTGAGCGAAAGACATGGGAGTATGAAACCGGGGGTGATGTAAATCGAGGTGATGGCGAGTGTGGAAGAGCACCTTCTGGCCTGAACATATGAAGTCTTTATACGAGACGATCTCATGTGAGGATATTAGAATGAGGGCATCGCCAGTGGCTCCGATATCGTCCAGACTCAGGAGTCCACGCGGCCCCTTGAAAGAAGATCGTGCTAGAGCGTCATCATGTCTTGGTATTTTGACATTTTCTCATCTGTCGTCCCTCCCCGCGCCCCAGTTTCTGTACCCAAACTAGCCATATCCCCAAAAGAGGGAAACGAAGTCCTATTTGTGAGGTAATGGATAACTCAGAACCCACCAACGGAACTATCTAGTGAGCTACGCGGTCTGGAAGCTCCGGAGATCGTTCTCACGGGTTAACGATGACGCGGACATAGACCTAGGAAAGGACGTAGTATGCCCGTGAAGGCCTGTATCCAGCACCTCCATCCTCGCGTGGGAGGCATGACTGAAAGGAAGACACCATGTTTCTGAGAGAACTCGACGTCTTGGCGCCGAGACAATATACTCCTCTCGTGATGAGGACTAGAGTGGTATTCATTCGTATTGCTAAAGCTGATGAATGTCAGTCGTCAGCCGCGATGGTTCGAGCGGGAGGAGGTCGTCGTAAACCTGGGACCTGCGTTGAGGAGGAGCAAGGCTTTGCCCCGTCTGTGTGCCGCATCTAGGTTAGAATAGGTAGACGCCATGTCCAGGGGTTCCTCCAGCCTCGAGATCACGAGGCCCCCCAACTTGCACTGAGACGCAGACTAGGACCCCTCACCACCATCATCCAGACCCGGGATCAAAAATTTCCGCTCTCCTACCGAGATGCTTGATTTATTATTCCAAGCGGTTAGTCTACATCAAGGGTCAATGGTTACAGCGTATACTATATCCTGATCCAGGGTCTGGTCCCTCCTGGTTTGAATGAAGGGTGGCTTGATTCACCGATCATGGTAAGTTCGGTATGCTGATTTCGATGCAGCCTATGTCACCTCGTGGCAATATCAGGTCAACTATCTTTAATAGAGGCATTATAGGTGTAGACATTGCCCACAGCCCGCTGTCCACTTGGTATACTACCACCGCCGGCGCCGGAAACCGTATCGGGAATCACCCAGGTGTGCTAACGTGAACACGCAGAGATCAACGAATCTCCGATTGGTCTATCAAGGCGGCAAGAGTCCCATCTTCTCGCAGATTTGTGCTTCCGCTTGTTTCCGGTGCGAGATCCTAGTTACAGTGTGCGGGCTGAGCCGTTGGCAATCCACGTGAATCACGACGTTAGTTAGAATAACCTCGATTGCTACCCTGCCTATCCGCCCCTTATCTTGGATTATTAATAAGCGCTGCAGACATTCTTGGCGACAAATGGTGGTTCATTGTCTCCTTGCGGGGTGAGCTTGGCCATGGGCTGCATGTCGACCCCTGGCTCTGCAGACTCGCTTCCAGGGAGAGGTGTCACGCTTTGCCCTCCCATACGCCGTCATTACCAGGTTGTGAAGGTGCCTCCCGTTGCCACTGCAAGGATACTACGTTAGGGTAACTGGTTCCTGCATGTTGAGTAACCATTTTGTAGTTGAGGCATACCGTGAGGGGTTAACCGAATACAAGGCGCAACCGTGAAGTAGAGTAGGTAGAACCACATGAGCAGTGAACGGGAGGCGAAAGGCGGCGTGGTAGTAAAAAACAACTCTACGTACGACGACGAAACACTTGAGTCCCTCGAACCGCGGCGTAAATAATAGCCATTGAATATGGCTAGGGTTTGGCGCCAACACGATGGACTACAACAATCACAACGTCGCTGCAGGGAGAGAGAGACCTGCAAGCATCACGTCAACCTGCGTCGCTCGTGATGAGAATACCACCCTTACAGTATCATTGCCAATGATCGTGTAAGCAGACGGGTGCCTCTCCTGGTAAACGGTATCGAACCCATCACCTACACTTATCTCGAGGACAGTGCACTGCCAAGCGCCGACTATTGAATGACATGCATCCTCTGCAGCCACACTGTTTGCTGAAACAATCTTACCTGGATTGAGAGCCTTCAATGGCCGTCTGTCGGCTTATTCACGCCTTCTACCAGAGGCGCGAGATTCGCATACCGTACCTCTTCAATCCAACGCGCGGAACGATTCCTCCCCCTGCTGCTACCACCGTATAGGTGCTAACGAACAACCAGATGCCTTGCCCCAAACCGGAAAAGGCCAGCCATCACTAGTCGTGGCGGCGTCCAGACTCGGGACACGCGGTATGCATCGAGATCGTTGCCTCGTAACTCCGGTTGCTCCTTGTGGAAGTCCATCAGTCTGAATCAAGCTTTGACGCGCCATGGCATCTGGGTGCGTGAGACACTTGTCCCCTCCCCGCGATATCGCGGCCAGAGTGACGAGCGCAGCTCGAGGCGCTGAGAACGGATCCTTCCCCAGACGCCGCCGCGAATCAATTTCCAATTCAGGAGATTTTGTCTTCTCCTAGTGAGGACGTGCCTCGAGGTCTGGGGCCGCCTCATCAGCCTTGCCCATGCGATTTGGCGTCAGGGATGACTGGCCGGGTTAGTTCGCCTTGGTGCTCATGTGGCGCCCGCCTATGTCGTGACTTGCGCTGACGGTTCGCAAAAGGGGGCCTCGATCTCAAGCTAGAGCCGCCGGTCCAGGTTGAAGACGCGTGGAAGGAGTCATTGGACCATGCATTGAGGCGTAAACACCTTGCTAGGGTGGACGCAGCACTCCGTCCTTCATTACGATCATGGGAGGTTCAGGACAGAGTGAGGGCGTCACGGTGGTTCACCGATGCCGCAAGCACTATTCCCAATTCCCTCAATGAGAACGTAATCACCCTACCATGTTTCTACGAAGATTACGAGTTCCTACAGGGTCGTCGAGTTGCAGGATCGTGTATTTAAGCCAGGGGTTTTGCCCTCGATGAAGCAGCTTTCCTTGGGATCATCACTCATTACCAGTATACAGTCTTCACTCGTTAAGAAAGAGGAGAGACTTGAGCTGTTTTTTGTCTCTGAGCAATGTTGACGAAACTTGCTTCGCTGGCCGTGGCCTCCTGCCTCTGCGCCGGGGCTATTGCTCAGCGGACTCTTGAATATGACATCCCACCCGAGGAGGCAGCCGCCTTATCTACAGTCATCGACGATGATGACCCAGTTCTCTCCGCGACGAGCGGTGGAGGGGATGAAAGCCCTGAGTTCCCCCTAATCTACAGAGTTCCCCTCCCCATTCCCCCCATCAAACAACCCAAACAGTGAGTTTGCTCTCTTTCCTTCACAATTTTCTCGATGCTAACTAGTCTAGAATCATCCAGAACCCCGTGACCGGGAAGGATATCTGGTATTATGAGATCGAGGAAAAGCCTTTCCAGAAGCGTGAGTCGCCCACGACGCTGTGTTTTTCTCCGTACAACCCATGCAGACGGTTTCTGGTTTCGTTTGTCGGTGTATTTCTTAAAACTACACGAAGGCTATGACAAGATGTGGAAGACTGACTCTAGACTCTAGAGGTCTACCCAAACCTCCTACCCGCCACTCTTATAGGTTACGATGGGATATCTCCCGGCCCTACGATCATGGTACCGCGGGGAACTGAGAGCGTCGTACGCTTTGTGAACAACGGGATAAGAGAGACTTCTGTTCACCTTCACGGTTCGCCATCCCGGGCTCCATTCGATGGCTGGGCGTCCGACACCACCGACGTCGGTCAATACAAGGATTACTATTATCCTAACTTCCAATCTGCTCGTCTCTTGTGGTATCACGACCACGCCCTAGGTGTTGTAAGTGGCTAACCCAAAAGCCTGTACTAGGACTATTTGAAACTAACAATCACAGACTGCAGAAAATGCATACTTCGGTCTTGCAGCTGCTTATAGTGAGTAACCCAGGGCCTTTTAAACCATTTCAATAATATTTCCGGGTCATGAGTTTCCTAACTAGTGATTCTCTACATCGGTGCCTCCAGCAAGCCCTCAAAGCCTCTAAGAATATCTGCCGTCCATTGCTAACTCTGTATTCTTAAAACAGTCCTGACGGATCCGGCCGAGGATGCCCTGGGCCTTCCCTCGGGTTATGGCCAGTTCGATATTCCCCTCGTTCTCGGCGCCAAGTTCTACAACGAGAACGGCACGCTTCAATCAACATTCGGCGAAGACACGAGCACCTGGGGCGACACCATCCACGTTAACGGGCAACCCTGGCCGTTCCTGGACGTTCAGCCACGAAAATATCGCTTCCGGCTCGTTAATACCGGCATTTCTCGAAACTATGCACTCTACCTTGCCCGATCAACGAATACCGCCGGCAAGCTCCCCTTCCAGGTGATAGCCTCCGACTCTGGCCTCCTCGAGGTCCCCGTTAGCACTAATACACTAGTAAGTTGACAATAAAAAAGCGTGCATCTTCGAGTTAAACTACTAACTCCTCGACAGTTCATCGCCGTCGCCGAGCGCTACGAGATCGTGATCGACTTCGCCCAGTTCGCCGGCCAGCAGCTCGAGCTCCGCAACCTCCCCGACGTGGGCGGGTTCGGCGTGGACGACGACTTCGACAACACGGACAAGGTGCTGCGCTTCAACGTCGCCTCGACCCCCGTCAACGACCCCTCGACGGTGCCGGCCCAGCTGCGCAACGTGCCCTTCCCGCCCGAGACGACGGGCATCGACCACCACTTCCAGTTCCACCGCCAAAACGGCCAGTGGCTCATCAACGGCGTCGGCTTCGAGGACGTCGCGCACCGCGTCCTGGCCAACGTGCCCCGCGGCACCGTGGAGATCTGGGAGCTCGAGAACGGCTCCGGCGGCTGGACGCACCCGATCCACGTGCACCTCGTCGACTTCCGCGTCATCGCGCGCACGGGCGGCGACCGCGGTGTGCAGCCGTACGAGGCGCACGGCCTCAAGGACGTCGTCTGGCTGGCCAAGGGCGAGACGGTCCGCGTCGAGGCGCACTACGAGCCCTGGACCGGCCTGTACATGTTCCACTGCCACAACCTGATCCACGAGGACCAGGACATGATGGCGGCCTTCAACGTCACCATGCTCCAGAACTTCGGCTACAACGAAACCACCGACTTCAGCGACCCCGAGGACGCCCGCTGGGACGCCGAGCCCTTCGTCCTCGCCGACTTCCGCGCCGGCACCGGCATCTTCGCCCCCGCGGCCGTCAAGGCCAAGATCGAGGCGCTCGCCCGCGAGCAGCCCTACAGCGAGCTCGACGCCGTCGACGCCGCGCTGGACGCCTTCTGGGAGGGCAAGGACATCGGGGACCCCAACGCCGCTCTGAAGAAGAAGAAGAAGCGGGAGGCCGTCGCCGGACCCTGCCCCTCGTCGAGCCCGACTCCCCGGTACCGACGCTTCGTGGTCTAAGTCGGGACCTGTCCCTTTTGCTCTTCCGGGTTTCCCCTATTCTCGGATCCGGGGCATCTCTCCATCGAACACTCGTTTATCCGTTCGCTTCGTAGTACATAGTTAACAAACACATATTTTTGGCCCATATTACGCTCACTATTTGGTTTTCCCCCCTCGAACCACAGTCCCTACCGAGCTGTACCTACCTACATCCCGATAGTCCCTCATTCACGTATTTCGGTCTCAGATGTTATACGTAATATGTAGCTGTCTGGAAAAAGGGGACTCACCCTAACGTATATGTATATAGTTGATATCACAGAACTTTGCCATTACCTCTCATTAAAGAATAAGACTGCTTCGTTTGAGACGTGACTACTTTAGCAAGGCCCTGCTTGCCAATGAAACCCGCCGTGCAAAAAAACACCCATTCAGTCGATCCCAAGTTTCATAACCCCAATATCTAAATGAGTGTTCGGGATCAGTAAGTGGGTTGTGATGCCCTCACTCGCTGCTAGAATGGAATGACTCGGGCTTACAACGATGGTACAGACAACAAAGGCGAACCAAACCTGACTAACAAGAGACACCTCCAGCAGGTCGAGTATAAATGCAAGCCGCAATATCCTGTCCTACCTCCTCGGGTACGTATCTGCCCAGACACCTAGGTAGGTACTGTAACAAGGGCTCAGATAGAGGGCTCAGAAGGGTGGTCTTCTATTCATTCGACAGTCAACTATGGAGTCAAGGTGATCTGTGTAGATCTATTCCCTCTGCCCTTCGTGGGAAGGCTTGGCTGGGTTTTAATACTCTGGATAGCCTCACTTTTTCTCGCTGGGTATTTCCTCTTCAGCGCCGGTGTCCAAGACCTTCGCTTCGGACCTCCGATCTCCGGTTACCTCGCTTGAGGGCCCGTATTCAACTACCCGCGATATTGAGTACCACAGCTTCTTCAGCCTGCTCAACCGGTGTGCGTGTAACAGGTACATGGGTATTTCTATGCGCCAAATTGTACCCAGGTACCAGACATATAGGAGTCAAGCAGAGGGCCGACCCCCTACAAAGAATGTTCTCACTACAACAGGCTTCGTTGGTGGTATATTAGTGGTATATTAGTGGTATAGTAGTCGGCAGAAATAACTCTTGTGTTACACGTACATGACCTGATGAGGCCGATGCTCAATAGGACGGGTAGTTGAATGTGCTTAAGCGAAGGTCTTAGACACAGAACCTAGAATGGAAGTACCTAGCGAAGAAGTTGATGCCACTCGGAGTATTAAAATCCAGGGAAGTCCTTCCGCGGAGAGTAGAAGAAGATCTCTGGAGATCTCGTTGACACCATACCGGACAGTCGTGTCAATAGAAGACCTACTTTCCAAGCCCTCATTCCGAGCCTCTGCCGCGGATTGCCAGTTAAGCAATCCATGTTCGATGGTTCATAATTACATTCGTCCTACTCTCTCTCAAGCATAATTATGGTAAAGGTTACTATACACCCCGAGACACCATTGTCCGGGTAGAAGCAAGAATCCTGAGTTGCTCGGTGGCTGTACATGACGGCAAAGAATCGAAGCCTACAAGTTCCCGAACAAGTTTACAGCCAGAAACCGTCCCGCCTTGGACCCCAAATCATAATTCTATCAGGCTATCCTCTTCCCTTTCGTCGATGTTTATGACGTCTCGCCTCTCTTCGTTCAACAACTCGCCTATCTCAACACTTTCTTCCAGAACACCCCTCGCTTTGCCTTCGGTGATGGACATGTCCTCCATGATGAGACGCACGGTCAACTCGGGGACGAGCACCGCTTGGACGTATCCGGTGTAGGACCTTGCGGAGATGAGTTTGTCTTCTACGGCCCGCCTGCGGATGACATCGGACAGTTTACCCATGATATATTCCGTCATGACTTGAAGTCCCCGGGGCCCGTAATAGCCCGGGGTGAGATTGTCGTTGTTTGTTAGCAAGGTTCGATTCTTTCCCGAATCTACCCTGTCCTTCAGGACGCCGCGGTAATGCGACGGCTGAGTCCCCTCGAGGATACCCTGCAGGAAGCCTCTGTGCGCATTACAGCGACTGTGTATGACTTTCCAATCTATCGCGGGATAGCCCTTCTCCGTTCCCACCTTTGCTGCTGATTGTCGCTTGTGTAATCTACAGAAGGCGGTTTGCTGCTTGACACTCATTTTCCCGCCAGTGGAATGCTTTTCAAGGAGCCCTCCGTCAACTACCTGGTAGCAAATCGGGCATCTAGGTGTAGTTCTGCTAGCAACTTCTTCAATCTCTAAGTGATCCCATCCAGTGTCTTGTGAGTCCCCGGGCGTTGCAGTGGCGTCTAGTGAGCCGCTGTCATCAAATGAATCGAGATCATCGAGTCCTGGCATTTTGAAAACAGGCCTCTGTGCATGCTCCTCTGTTATTGGTTTGGCAAGAGTTCTGCGTCCTTTTGGCATTTTCTGCTGCGATGACCGTTTAACTGATACACTGTTACGCGGCACCTTGACCGCTGCGTTAGCCGACCCCGAGCTTTCCGCCGCTTTGGGCTCATCTACGGAACTCATGTGCCTTAAACGATGTTTTCCTGGGGTCGAGAGAGGGGATGAGCCGTGCCGGGGCACGTTCTTGAAGACGGGCTTTGAAGTCTTTAGCTCATCAAAGTCTGAACCTTGTCCTTCAGTTTTGAAGGATTTCCGAGGAGACCTTGATTTTAACGGGCTAAGACTCTTGATGCGGTTAAATAATTTTTGGGGAGAAGTAGGTTCCACTGTTCGGGGGGTATCATCAGCATGTAACTACACCCTTCGACCGTACATATACTCACTGCTGTCTCGTGAGGCTGACGACGTGGGGCCACCCTTTGAAGCTGAAGATGTCGGCTGCTGCGATGCATTTTGCTCCTGACTCCTGTGCTGTGAACCATATCTCGTCAGAACCTGTCGCTTTTTCTTCCTCTGACGCGGGCTTTCCAGTTCCCTGTCTAACGGGTTCGCCTCTTTTGGACGATACTCTTCGGCAGGTCGCTTGGACCCTGTAAGGCTAGAGGAACCGTCTATCCCGGAATTGTATCCTCGGGACGCACTAGATTTTGACCTAGAAAGCCGAGTATCGTTTGTTGTAGATGATGCTCTCCTGGTGAAAGTGGTTGACCGAATGTCGGCCGTCCGGCCCTTATCGTATTCGTCATCCGAGTCATGACCGTCATTCGAAGCAGTCTTTGTTGTGGAAGTATTTTCTGCCTCATCGCCACTACTCTCAGGCGGGGCTGTTATGGGGTCATATGAAAGATCTGAACCTCGTGTCATAGTAGAAGCTGATGCTTTGACTTCTTGTTCCTTGCCAGCCTGAAGGCTTTTACCGTTGACCTGGCTGAGTGGCGGCCCTCCAGAGTACCTTGAACTCAAGCCTACCGAGAGGGGGCGCCGCCCGAATATCATCGACCGACGATTTGTCATTGACGCTTCTTTCCCAGCGAGACTATCAGTGGCAAGGGTGGGCGATCCGACACGTTCAACGTGGAGCGAACTCTGAGGATGATCCCGGGGAGTGTGGCCAAGCGAGATCAAGGTAATAGTATATGACTCTGCCGTAATATCCCCAACCGGCTGAATCTCAGCTGTGAGCTGAATGGAGGTACCGAGATGATATGTCCGAGGAAGCAGCGGCTTGGTCTACTTGTCTATTTCAAATATAATGAAGAATATAATCCACAGTTGAATGAAGTGGAATCCATGCGTCGGATCGTGTGGCTTTGGAAACAACAGGGGCCACATAGAGATGGCTACACTACGCAGTAGCGGTGTCGGCCGGTTGAGGATGAAGACACGCCGGAAGGGCTTGATGAAGGCTGAGAAGGTACTTGTGAAGTTGAGGCAAGGCGGTAGCGTGAGCACAGTATAAAGCGAGCAACATACTGTAGGTGTACTGCTGGAGATACAGTACGAGCAGATAGGTACTATACTGTGTGTACCCACATGCCTCTCAAGGTCTTTGTCGTCCCTTTAGTCGTGGGTACACCATCGCACCCAGCATGCCAGTACAATAAGTAAGTACTCGGTACATGTGTATTCATGTATCGCGTATATGCAACAAGGGTGTTAATTGGTAGGTAGTTTCCATGAGCCAACCTCAACTCAAGCTTGCATGCTTTACCGGTATTGATTTCAATGTTTATCGCGACTTTGCTTCTCAAGGCTCGACTGGCAACCCTTTACGAACAACGCCATAAAAGGGCCATCTAAAATCAGGGCTGAGACTGATACCATGGCTGTCAATCGAAAATATGCCGACTTGCCCGACCTGGTATGACGGACTCCAGAGCACTCGTTTGCTCTTTGTCACTGACATTCAACAGGACTCTGCGCCCGACATCTACGAAACTCCCGAATTAACAGACGACAATTCAACCATTCCCGTACGAGCACCGCCGAGAGCACCATTGGTGCCAAGCCAGAGCAGATGGCAGCTGACACCCATCTCTAGACTACCGCCGACAGGTCGCTATCGGACAATGAGTTTGGCGACGATGACGATGGTGACATGGATATACCCGGAATATCCCGCTCACGGCTACGTGTAGACCAGGCTCGATCGCGCTTTATGCCCTCCCAAGTGGATGCTCGAGATGTGGATTTCTCTGATCGTGTGGACGGAAAGCGCAAATCATACCGAGCTTCGAACAGGAGGCACAGGATCCTCGAAGACGGCACAGCCGAAATCGGCGATTTAAGCGACGAGGAGGGTGAATCCCTAGAAAGGAAGATTGCACGCTTGAAGCGCGAGATTCAGGAAGCGAAAGAGGAGTGTGGCAGACAAAAGACAGAATCGGAAGATGCGCCACCAGAACACGACGCAGAGCTTGCGACACTCAGCCAAGTATTAGAGGAGCTATCAACTCAGCCGGAAGAAGTACTACCCCCTAGATCCCGCCATACGAGTGCAAGACCAGCGCGCGAGCCCACCAGCTTACAAGAAGGAACGCCATTTGCGTCGGCGGATAATCCCACTTATACCGTCACCTATGCACCTAGCTATGACCAGAGCCATGCTCTTGCAAAAGCTGCCGACTTCGACTGGCGGCTTAGCCTTCTCGAGAAAGCCATTGGTGTCGCCTCAACGGCGGCGCCTGACCTAGAGGGCAACGGCCTGCCTCGCGCTATCTTGCCAACACTAGACACACTCCAGAGGCAAATCATTACTTTATCTGAAGCATCTACCTCGTCACTTGATAGCATCAGCCGCCGAGTGCGAACATTGACACAGGAGGCCGAACAACTGGAGAAGGCTAGGAAAGCTGCCAAGGTCGCGCAAGAGGAGCTGTCCTCCGCGGGGGGCTCCGTAGTGGAAACAGACGATGCGGAGCAGATCGCCAAGGTCAATGCCCTGTACGGAACATTACCAACTATCGAGAGTCTAACGCCTCTATTGCCGCCCTTGCTCGACAGACTGCGCTCTCTGAGAGCCATACACGCCGATGCAGCCACGGCCAGCGACACGCTTGAGCGTATCGAGAAATCTCAGAGTGAAATGGTCACGGATATCAAACAGTGGCGTGAAGGCCTGGATAAGATCGAGAAAGCGATGAGCGAGGGCGAGACTTCTATGACTGGAAATATGAAAGTGATCGAGGGGTGGGTCAAGGAACTTGAGGCTAGGATGGGTCAGCTGTCGTGAAGAATGTGCTCTTTGGCAAATGCGTGCTGCCTGTTTTTGTACTGATACCCCCCTTCAAGGACGTTGTAGCCTGTGGCTTTTTGGAGATTCTAATAAAGGAGATTCTATATAACACGGTTGTCGCAATCACCGCCTCCCGTACGTCAAATACTTCTTATTTGGCTCTCCCCATACCTAACGTTGTTACATCAGTAAAAAGTGCAGTACTTGCTTGAGCTAGATGGAAACCTACCTTTTCCCACCTAGACAGCTACAGAAGAGCATTCTCGGCGTACTAACGTGGTCTGACAGCTGAGAGGAAAAGTTAAGGTAGGCTTAGCTTATCTATTTACCTGTCATTTAGTAAGAGCTCCCTAACTGCGATGAATCGTCACTGGAGCATCAGAGAGTGCACCTATATAAGGGAGGCTATGTAAAATGGAAATTTGTAAATCAATAGCCTTTGCTCCAGCACATATCATAAATTTAGGTACCTACCTAGGTACGTAGTTTAGAAAGTACTTACACCAGTCTCGGTTGGGTTAGGCTGCTCTCTTGGCCGCTGTCAGAATACCATAAATAAAGCGTAAGGCAGAGCTAAGTGTGAGACGGCGCGATCCGTCTGTCTCGGGTCCAATTGCCTGTCCGGAGCCATGCAACCCAAGATCAATTTTTTGGCCCCTTACAAGTAGTATTTACGGTGCTATAGGGGTGAAAAACGTTGCCTTGTCAAGTATCCGCGCTAGACAGGGCCTTCGGGACAGGGCCTGTTCGCGCTAGACAGGGCTTGAAAGAGTGTAAGTACCTAGGGACGAGATACCTTTTGCGTGGGGATTAACTTTTTAGGCTGCCAAGAGTACTCTCTCAAAGTTCGTTTTACTGGGCACCAACTATGTAGCCTTAGTACCCCATTACCTCTTGCCAGGGGTCTCCGAGCTTTGAGTTTGTATTACGAATTCATTATTATTCCTAGCTTGGAGCGTAATAAACGGGAAAAGTTGGTCTCGCCGTTACACCAGAGTGGCTGCTTATGATCGACTTCTAGGCAGTCAGCTTAGGACTGAAAGCGCAAGCATTTGTATAGATGATATAGTACCTACCTAAGCGATATAGGATAAGTAGCGGTGATGTATCAACAAATTGGAAGAATCAAGGCTATTAATAGATTCTACCTACAGCTTTGCAAAAATCATCGTTTATTGCAACCAGGATTTTACACCCCTTGTCAACATAGTACATACATACGTATACCATAGGAGCAATTAAACTCTGCGATATTATTCCCGAGGGATAAGAGGAAAGGCCCAAGGGATTCCAAAATGTAAGACCACCGCTATGATCCCTTAAAAAGTACTATGCCTTGCATGCGCCAGTTTAGGCAGGGAAGTTAACCGAACTAAAATCGGGTTCTAGCTCGCTTCAATCTTCATCTTTACGTCTATTGCTTCGATTGCAGAAAGTCAAACCTCAAATATGATGATCACCTTCGTCATCTGGTCCCAAGTATACCGGGCATCCGGGAAGCTGTTTCGCATCTGCTGTAAAAAGGTCGACAGCGATAGACTGTCGGGCTGTTGCCGACTTCGGACCTAGCCCCCTCTCCTTCTTCCATCATTAGACACCGGGAAGGTTTTCTCATCCTTCCACTACACAGTAAGACACCATTCCCCGGGAATACTGCGGTAGATACTGTAGAGGTGTGCATGCCGTCATCTGCTAATAGGGCAACTCGCTCTTTTCCTCACTGGTGTTGAAACCTGCCTAGATGTGATATTGACACATGGTCGACTTGGGGTCGGACATGCAACATGTATTTATGTCGCCAGCCTCTCGCACCGACTTATACAGCTCTGACCTATGTAGTAAGTAGTTCTAAGTTGGAATAAGGCTACTAGATAGAGCGTACTAATACATGGAAGGTGCCGGTAGCTCACATACTTAATATATTTGGATTTTGTAAGTAAGTATGCATGCCTGGGTTAGGGGTTACGGGGATATTTGGAAAATGCGGGATCGATTGGTTAAGACGTCTACCATTGAATTAGACTTGCGACCGACCGTGTTGGGAACCGTTACAAGGTGTCCTTTCCCACCATGCCTAGGGTTTTGTACATTAGGTACGCATGACGACGCATGCTAAAATATGTCGACACGTAGGACCTTACCTTGAGGTAGATTAAGTACTTAGCTCGTATCTAGGTAGTTGTCAAGGTTGACAGTTGAAGCGAGGACTACGCTAAGCTTACTTTGTACATTGTCACAAAGTGGTGAAACGACTCTCAGACTTGGAGTACGTATTTAGGGAAACACCTGGGCAGTTGTAGCAGAAAGTACCTTACTCCGTACAGGGCCACAGTCTACCGTGAAAAGGGCGAGGAACCTCTTGCAGCCCGCTGTTTTGCAATGTCGACAAGACAAGGGAGGCACCCGGCCTCGTACCCGAGTAGGTAGTGTGTGGACTGCCAACAGACGGACAAATACGTACCCAGATACCTAACCACGGTCCACGGCGGCTGGATCGTCTATACATGCCATGTCAGGCGAGACGACTCCTGTAATACAACGCTTGTGTGGTCGAATCACATGGGCGGATGATGGGAGGAATGCAGGCTTAGGTTACCTAATATATGACCCCGAAGTGATCCTTTGAAGGGAGCGGCTGTCGTAGAGGCAAATCCGCCGTGAGGGGTAGCCTACTACCTAAAGTACTACGCTGACCAGCACCTACCTCTAGGAAGTACTGAGTAGGCCACCTATAGGTAGCGTAGAGAGCCCCTATTATTAAACTAGAGCACAGGTAGCTCAGCTACCTGCCTACATAGTACCACCTTAAGTACTTACCTAGGGACTCTTGCCATAACGTAGGTACCTCGTCTGGAGATTTAGGCGACATCTTACAGGGCTATCAGGTCAGGTCTTCTGCAAGCTGCCAGGCCTATCGGGGTACCTACCACTGCGCCGTGCTGGTTGATGTCTTTGCACATCTTGGTCTAGACTAGATAGTTACGTAGATATCTTTTACCTACTAGGTATCGTACCTACTCACGTCCCACCTTAGGTACTTACTTACTTGTAGCTAGGTGTTAACTTACGCACCTAAGTACCCGGGTACAGCTGTAACTTGTAAGCTCCTACCTAGAGGTATCTGCTGCAGGAATAGGTACGTACGCTACAGCTAAGTACCTTAGGTACTGCCACACACGGCGACACCCGCTAACCCACCCGCCCGTGTGCCCTCTAATGGACACCGCAGTGACGCCGTGCCAGGCTCTACCTGCTTAGCAAGTACACGAAACGGGATCTACCAAGGTACCAAGGTAAGGTAGTAGTGTCGTGGCTGGACGTGGATGTAAGCTGTAGGTTGGCGGTATACGGTACTGGATGCGCCTTACCACCCATGACCTACATCTACGTACCTACATTCGACTTGATCTCCCCTCCGCGCTCAACCCTCTCCGCTTACCTGCCTCCATCTTTCCCTACGACCTACCTACGGCCGACGAACTAGCTACGACGACGAACGACCACCTCGAACAGGGTCGGTCCGATACACGACTCGCGACGCACCAACGCTCGAACGCTGCCGACGCTTCTTCTCCCCAGCCCACGACGGAATGAGCGCGGTCCCTGTTTAATGGCGTCATAGCATTGATCCAGCTGCGAGCACTGGTGTGCGAGTGACCATGCCGCGGGATGACGGCCGCATCAGCTCCTCGGTGAGCCCCAGCAGTGGCATGTCCAACATCACCGTGAAACCACACACGCCCAATCGCCCGGCGTCCCCCTCGTCTGCCCTTATCGAGCCACCGCTCAAGCGGCCTACTATCAAGACAAGCAGTCACTCCAGGTGCGTTTCCCGTCCCCATGGCCGCTGCGCCGCTGCCACCCCTGCCGATGGCGAGGGTAGAGGGTAGAGGAAAGCCCGAGGCGGAATGGCGGAACCCCATGTAAAAATGCACACGCCTGGACTAACGGCAGCCTTCGCAGGCGACACAAAGAAGAGCCGCAGACATCCCCTACGTCGCCGACCGGCCACCGCTTCGCTTTGTCCCCAGCCTCGACCGCCTCTGCGAGCTCCCTCCTCGACAACCGTCGCATGAGCGACCTCGCCAACTACCGTCGTGACCTTGCCGTCCTCGAGCCGTCGGGCGGTCGTCTGCCCCAGATCCATCGAGAGCCGCCTGCGAACAGCCCAAATGCCCCTCCGCACATAGCGCCCTGGATGTCGGCCAACGGAGCACCTGGTGCGACCGGGTCGCCGACCACCTACACGAGCTTCTACAACGACTCGAGCGACAACTTGTCGACGCCCTCGCAATTGTCGCCGGCCTTCAGGCTAGGCCCTCACCGACCCGCCCCGAACCCGCCCAACGACTCTCCAGATGTGGCCTACTTCGACGACCAGCGACGCCCCTCGGTGGCGAGTATCACCACGGCGAGCAGCCAAGGGTCCAAGAATAGCAGCGGCCGAGGCGGGCTCAAGAAGCTCCAGGGCTTTTTCGGGGAAGAGTTTCCGGGTCGCGATGGGTCGGAGACGAGCCTGCCCCCTGCGGCGCCACATGCCAAGGAGCAGCGCTCGTACTCTTTTGGGCGACCGCGCCGTGGGCGGAACGATTCCAATGCGACCGACCACACGCGAGAACCATCGCCCACATCGTCGCGGCCTCGGACACCCATCCCCTCGAGTGATGTTGTGCCCTTTTTGTACCAAGAAGCAGATGACATTGCAAAGTATGGTGAGGCGCCAGTGCGTGATATTTTAGCCGGTCCGGATAAGGAACGCTATACCCAGGCGCAACAAGATAGCTCGAGCTCGAGCCAGAACCTGATGGCCCAGGCGCCATCATCTTATCGCTCCAATCATTCCATGGTCCACCTGCCCGGTCATCATCATCGTCACAACAAAAGTCTCGAGGAATCCAGTGGCTCACGGCCTTACCCGAGCCGAGAAGATTCTAGCTTGAGCGTTAATACCATGAAAGAGCGAGGCGCATCCAGCACGACTGGTTTGCGCTCTCGTGCACACAGCCCTGCGCCTAGCAGTAACAGCAATGGAAGCAGGCTAGCTTCGGTCGATGGTCAGATCTCCCCTGGCGGGCACGGAAAGAGAGGCATTCTCGACCGGTTACGGCGCCACAAGACGAAGGACGATGTGCACAGCAGCCGCCACCGAAATGCACCGACGTCGCGGTCTATAGTGCATTCTACGTCGAAACAAGATTTGTCCCGTGCAGCTCAGTCCTATGAGAAACCTCTGCCTAGCTTGGAAATCGAACGAGAGCCACGGTCGACCGCCTCTCGACAGGCAACGTTCAACAACAAGTTTCCCTTTACCAAAAAGTCGCGCCCAAATAAGGCCTTCGACGATACTGATGAGCTCATTGGCCCGACCGATAGAAATGACAAAGACTCCATGTTTCACCTGGACACTAATCTCAATGACATGGAGGGTATTCTGTCACGTCCACTCCCTCTTACCCCCGTGGATCCGGGCATGTTCCATTTTTCAGAGTTCGAGCCTGTGATCGAGCCTGCATCGGCGACTAGTAAACCAGGGGGGGCGTGGAATGCCCCAGACAGCTGGGCGGTGCGTAAAACCGCCGAAGAGAACGATGATCATGCCCCGGAAAATGACGGTGTGGGAACGCCGCCACGGCTTGAAGAGAAGGGGACTCCTCATTGCATCCGTGTCTTCCGCTCAGACGGCTCGTTTGCAACAGTGCAACTGCCGCTTAGTGCAACTGTGGGCGAGGTCATGCATCAAGTTAAAAAGAAGACCTTGATCACTGAAGGTGTGGAGAATTATCATATCGTTCTTAAGAAGCATGACCTATACCGGATACTCAGCGCCGGTGAGCGCCCACTCCTAATCCAGAAGAGGCTATTGCAGCAAGCCGGCTATGAAGAAAAGGACCGCTTAGAGGATATCGGCCGTGAAGACAATGGTTATCTATGCCGGTTCCTATTCCTCTCCGCAAGGGATAGCACTTTCAACAGCACCCCGCATGACCTCGGACTTAGTGGTAGGGCAGCGAAGTTCAACCACGTCGATCTATCTGGCCGAAATCTGATCACGATTCCCATCGCCCTGTATTCAAAGACTAACGAAATAATATCCTTAAACCTTTCCCGAAATCTTTCCCTTGACCTCCCGCGGGATTTCATCCAGGCATGCCCTTCATTACGTGATATCAAGTATGCCAGTAACGAGGCCCGGAAACTTCCCATCAGCATCAGCAGAGCGACTAGACTGACGCTTCTTGATGTGTCTAACAATCGGCTGGAAGAGGTTGAGCACGCTGAGCTCGCCCGGCTAAGTGGAATACTGAGACTGACGCTTGCCAACAACCGTCTGAAGAGTCTGCCCCTGGACTTTGGCACTTTCCGAGCCCTTCGCGTCTTGAACCTCTCCTCTAATTTCTTGGACAAGTTTCCAGTCACCCTATGTACTCTGGAGAGTCTCGTGAATCTCGACATCAGCTTCAATGCCGTCGCGGCGCTTCCTGAGGAGATTGGGAATCTTCGAAGTCTGGAGAAGTTGGTAATGACGAACAATCGACTAGCGGGATCTTTACCGCTGACATTCAGCCGTCTGGGTAACCTTCGTGAGCTAGATATAAAGTTCAACGCGCTCACTTCGATTGATGTCATATCTGAACTGCCTAAGTTAGAAGTGCTCACTGCGGACCACAATATGATATCCCAGTTCGTGGGTAGCTTCGAGCGAGTTCGCACACTCAAGTTAAATAGAAACCCTCTCACAAAGTTCGGTATTGTGAATCCAGTGCCAACTCTGAAACTGCTCAACCTATCAGATGCTCAGCTTGCAAGCATCGATGGGGCATTCAATAACATGGTCAACCTGGAGCGACTCAACTTGGATTTTAATTACTTCGTGTCCCTGCCCAGCACGATTGGCAATCTGCGGAGGCTAGAACATTTCAGCATTGCTCATAACTTGGTTGGTGAGCTTCCACCGGAGATAGGGTGCTTGACGGAATTGAAGATTTTGGATGTCCGAGGAAATAACATTCGAAAACTACCTATGGATATATGGTGGGCCAACAAGTTGGAAACTCTCAACGCATCGTCAAATGTCCTCGAGAACTTTCCAAAGCCTGCCTCTCGTCAACCTCAACCGCCAGGAGAGACACCAACTATCCCAGTCATCAATCATAAACCATCAATCGCGCCCATGTCTCAGACGCCAAGTGATGAAGACCTGTTGCCCGACGGATCACGCAGGCCCAGCCAGGCTTCAAGTACACTCCTTAGCGTTGGGCCAAACCCGGCTACTTCCGGGGCGGACCGCAAGGGCTCGGTAGTGTCTGTCTATGGGAAGGGGGGCCGCAAAACTTCTGTTGTTTCTAGGGCAACAACAGGAAGTGGTATAAACGGCAGTATTGCACCGTTGGGGGCATCAAGAAAAGACTCTGGTCTATCTAGTCGACTGACCAATACGTTCGCTGGCTCGCTGCGCAATCTGATACTTGCGGATAATCAGATTGATGATGATGTGTTTGAACAAATCACGCTTCTTAGCGAACTACGAGTTCTTAATCTGTCATACAATGACCTCAGCGATATGCCGCAACGGTGTATCAAGAGCTGGCCCCAGCTAGTCGAGTTATATCTGTCCGGCAACGACTTGACCAGCTTGCCTGTGGACGACCTAGAGGAATATAGCCTCCTTCAAGTGCTTCACATCAACAACAACAAGTTCACAAACCTCCCGGCAGATATTTCAAGGGCAAAGAAGCTAGCTGTGCTTGATTGCGGAAACAATTCGCTAAAATACAATATCTCAAATGTGCCGTATGATTGGAATTGGAACCTCAATCCAAATCTGCGCTACCTTAATTTGTCAGGCAACAAACGCCTGGAGATCAAACAGAACAATCATGGGACTGTTGCGCAGAATCGCGAGCAGTACACCGATTTCAGTCGCCTGCTGAACCTTCGCGTCCTTGGGTTGATGGACGTGACTCTCACTCAACCCAGTATACCCGATCAGAGCGAGGATCGTCGTGTTAGGACGTCAGGCTCATTAGCAGGACATCTTCCGTATGGCATGGCGGATACACTGGGGAGAAATGAGCACTTATCTACTATTGATCTAGTTGTTCCCCGGTTCAATTCTTCGGATACAGAAACGCTACTCGGTTTATTTGACGGACAAGCCCTTTCTAGCGGTGGTTCTAAGATCGCCAAGTACCTGCATGAGAACTTTGGACATATTTTCACCATGGAACTGAAGGGTCTCAAAACGCTTCAGAACGAAGGACCTGCTGATGCTCTGCGTCGTGCATTTCTCGCCCTCAACAAAGATCTGGTTACTATAGCCATTGAGCACACGGAAAAACGGCCGCTGGGCATGCATCGCGGGTCTGGCGCCCCTGTAGTCTTGAGCAAAGAGGATCTCAATTCGGGAGGTGTCGCCACAATCGCATACCTCCAAAATCAGGAATTATATATTGCGAACGTCGGTGATGCACAGGCTATGCTCATTCAGTCGGACGGCTCTAACAAGATTCTGACACGGAAACACGACCCAGCAGAGCCTACAGAACGTCAGCGGATTCGGGACGCTGGTGGATGGGTATCCCGTCAAGGAAAACTGAACGATATCCTTGAGGTGTCTCGTGCTTTCGGCTATGTTGACCTAATGCCAGCTGTGGAGGCCGCCCCTGATGTCAATCATGTTTCTATCACGCCACAGGACGAAACAATAGTGATTGCGACTAAGGAGCTTTGGGAATACCTCAAACCTGCACTGATTGTTGACGTCTCGCGTTCTGAACGAGGCGACCTCATGCGAGCTTCACAGAAACTACGAGATCTTGCTATGGCTTATGGCTCAACAAGTAAGATTATGGTGATGATGATTAGCGTTGCCGACCTCAAGCGGCGACAAGAGCGGTCGACGCGTCTGCATAGAGGGCAAAGCATGTCCTTGTATCCGTCGGGCGTTCCGGATGAATTCCAATACCCACCCAAAAGAGGCAAGAAACCCAAAGGTGGCATCCTAGACTCAGATTTGCATAGACTTGAGGCCGAAGTGCCCCCGCCAACGGAGAAGCCATCCATCGTTTTCACTGATATCAAAAATTCCACCAATCTGTGGGAAATGTACCCTGATGCCATGAGATCCTCCATTAAACTTCACAACGAGGTCATGCGCCGGCAACTCCGACGTATTGGTGGATACGAAGTGAAAACCGAAGGCGATGCTTTCATGGTATCGTTTCCCACTGCAACGTCGGCCCTCCTCTGGTGCTTCTCTGTTCAGATGCAGCTCCTAGATGTGAATTGGCCGTCTGAAGTGCTCAACTCCGTCTCATGTCAGGAAATCTGGGACAAGGACAACAACCTGATCTTTAAGGGCCTTTCTGTCAGAATGGGTATCCATTATGGTGAGCCAGTGGCCGAGACCGACCCAGTCACTCGCCGCATGGATTACTTCGGGCCAATGGTGAACAAAGCCTCTCGAATCTCGGCAGTTGCCGATGGCGGTCAGATTGCCGTGTCGGCAGATTTCATTTCCGAAATCCAACGCTGTCTCGAGACGTACCAAGAAAACGATCGTTCTGCATCTATGGGGTCAGATGAAGCATTCGACGAGAGCGGGACAGCACTAGCTATCCGAAAGGAACTGAAATCGCTGACCTCTCAAGGTTTCGAGGTCAAGGAGATGGGCGAGAGGAAGCTGAAGGGACTCGAGAACCCCGAATATGTGTACTCTCTCTATCCTCATGCACTAGCTGGTCGGATCGAGTATCACATGGTTCCCACGGCAACGATTGGGCTGTCGGATCAGCCTGCGCGACTTGTGCCCGGGAGTGAACTCGGTCTCGACCCCGAGATGGTTTGGTCTCTCTGGAAGGTCAGCCTACGTCTAGAGATGCTTTGTAGCTCTTTAGAGGAGGTGTCGGGGAGGGGTTTGCAGCCTCCTGAAACGGAACTGCTCGAGCGTATGCAGCAGCGTGGCGGTGAAGTCACAGACCGTTTCTTGTGTAACTTCATGGAGCACCAAGTAAGCCGCATTGAAGTAAGTAGCCTGTTCCCCTATATGATACTGGTGGCAGTTTACTAAGTACATACTATAGACATGTGTCTCGACCCTATATCTCCGGTACACTGCCATGGGCAGCGGCCATATTCAAAAACTGGATGACCTCCGCGGACCGATGGCCGATATCCTCGGGCAGTTTGCACAACAACTGGTCGAACTCAGGAGGTACAGGGCCAAGTACGGCGCTCTTGAGAGCTCCGGGGAAGAGGGAAGCGACACAGAACAGGAGTAGGAAGATGTCTTGTGTGTTTCCTCTCTGCCAAGGAACCCTGCAGGGTTACGCGCGCATGAGCGACCTCTTCTCTTTTAACCCCCCAGCCCCTAGCGCGATAAAGTCGACTTCATTCAACCATCAGTATATTTTCATTTACCTCGTCATGCGCCACGAAATCATCTCTTAACGATAGCAAGGGAACGACTTGTTTTGTTCGAGTTCAAAGGCGATGGGTGGGGGGAGATGGCGTTTCCTTGGGAGTAAGCATAGCCAGGACTTTTTCAGGAAAGAAACATGTTTCGCCAGGAAGAGGTCTGTCCCGGGGCGGCCGTCACGGGCTCTTCTTGCATATCTCGATACCCGGAAAGGGCTGGCTGGTTGGCGATAACTTGGGGGTGTCGTGGCATTTGGATGGATACGCTACGGATGGTCGATTACATAGTGTAATATGGTCCTGTATCAGGCGTTTTGCGGTATCTGGGATTGGGTTGTTATTAAAGCGTGGCGTATACCATGCGCCCCGCCCCGCCCCGTCTCATGGGCATTGAAGTGTTCAAACATCCCAAGAATGGGCCGGCTTACCATTATAGGCATAAAAATCGGTGGTTAGACCATCATTAATCGGAACCTGATATCATGAATACCCAAGG
The DNA here is from genome assembly GCA_022385595.1 of Xylaria palmicola. Taxonomy (NCBI): domain Eukaryota; kingdom Fungi; phylum Ascomycota; class Sordariomycetes; order Xylariales; family Xylariaceae; genus Xylaria; species Xylaria palmicola. The sequence continues at coordinate 138,767 of MU281397.1, forward strand.
CTTCGTTCGGCACGTATCGTATCGACTGCTACTTGAATTAGATAGAGGTGACCTCGGAACACGTGACGATAATCTACCTACCTAGGCAAGGTCATTGTAGGTTTGTGTCTGTGGTTGAGACGAAGGCAATAGCCAGCCGTGAGATTCCATGACTTGGAGTGGAGGCCTACTGCTCTTCTCCTACCTGGTGGGATCTTGATTGAAGCATGCGTGATGTTTCGTGTTCCAAAGACCGTTTTGAATATTGTTTGTCGTCACTCTGAAAATCTAGGGGAGATTGATCTTCTTCCGAATGCTGAGCCAGTTAGCGATTTGTCCTAATCAAAACCTGGGAACGTTTTTATGCCTAGCTAGGCACACCAGCCATAGAACTCTTACTCGACGTATCTACTACATCCCCTCCCTCCCTCCCTGCCTGCCTCTCTCCCCCCCTCTTTTTCACATCCTCCGCTCTTTTCTTTATTATCTAGATTTAAGTGCTTGTGCGCTCAACGCAGCCTTGTATCTACCATAAGAGGCAGACAATGCCGTTCGTGCAAAAAGAAGAAGACTTTTGCGTCGATGCAGAATGGGTCCAATGCAACCGGGTCCATATGTTGGACTCGGAAAAGTAAGCGTCATGTTTGTTTGTTCTTACCAGACGACTCATCATCGCAGCAGCAGCGTGCGGTAAACAAGGTAAGGGCAGTGGGTGATGTGTGTGTACAGCTAACAAGCCCGAACGAACATGGACTGCTTAACTGTATCATCTGGCAAAGGACTAGCAATGAAGTCGGAGGACTCTCTGGCAATATCCATGTGAGAAGCAGATGCTCCAACCTATCTATCAACCGGCCCTCCCTCCGAACACAAATGACGGCAATCGCTCATATATAATCACGGCCAATCACGTGACTCACTTATGTAGACTACCTACCTGACAATAAAATTGAGAGAGAAAACGGGACTAATAGATGTTCATCTTTGTTTGGGCTTGTTGCTGTGTTGTTGCCCGTTTGTTTGCTCTCTTTGCCAACCCGTGCCTGCCTGCCTGCCTGCTTGCCGTGCCAGAGACGCGGTAAGGGGTGGTTGGCAGGTACTCAAGTACGTACCCGGGTACGTACCCTCAACTCTTCTCCCTTTCCTTCTTCTTTCTACTTGTACTTAAGGTAAGAGTAGGTACGATGTTAGGTATTTGCCTCGGTTGTGCCCGTCCCTTGCAGATAGATAACTTGATAGATGAATGTATCTCCTTCACATGATTTGGCAGAGTCCACCCCCCCTCCCCCCTCTCTCTGTGTATTTGTCAAACCGACGAAAACTCAGATCAGTCTTGTGCTTTTTCGCTAAGGGGGCAGCAGAGAGAGAGAGAAGGCCACATTAACGCGGCAACGCCGTGGCCTTGCGTTTTAAATTCTTCTCGCTACCCATGTGAAAACCCGGAAAGTCGAATAATAATAATAATAATACTGAACAGGAAATGCCAGACAGACAGACAGATGTGACGACGACAGCGTAGTTACAACAAGTTTGGTTTGCCCTTTTTTTTTTTTCCTGTGGTCCAACCACCCACCACTCGCTCGGTCCCTTGCGTGGGGCTGACGGGGCGTTGCATGGGATGGACGGACGGGGAAGACAAGCACTTCGCAGCAGCAGCAGTAGCAGCAACGGATGGACCGGTACCTACCTACGCACGTCTCTGGGCCGCTAACTATTGCATATTACATACATATCTCGTGGGCTTTCTTCGCCCTGCAGATTGACCCGTCATTGTGTGTCACGGTCGCCGTGTGATGTGATGGTGATTCGCCATGCACGTGGTGGCTTGGGTACCTGTTCTCGGGTGCCTGCATCTTCTTCACCTAACCTACCTGCCGATAACACGTATACATACTTAGGGATAATGGCAAGCAACAAGTATCATGCATCTTGTTTCAGTTGATCAAGACCAGCGAGAGGAATGAATAGGCCGAGTAAAAGACAAAGATCGTTGTATTGTTCCAAAATGAGGCTTAGTATGTGTGATGGATGACTGCTCTGTAAAGGGGGACAAATCATTACCCCTCGCTATACCCTTCGGTACGACCAGACATCGCAGCTCTCTCTATGCGATGCCCCGTTAGTCGAGATATTGTCCTCCAAAAAAAAAAGCTTCTCTATCTATTCCCTCTTCGCCCTTGAATCGCAGCAACACCCTCACATTACGTGTCCAGCATATCACAACAATCCCTCGAGCAAGCCCAGCCCTACTACAGAGAGGATATATTAGTGCCAGAATCTAGGTCGACTACCTATTCTTTGCTGCCCCCCCTCCCCCCCCATCAGTAAGTAGACAAGTAAGTGAGTGGTAATCATACCCAACGAAGGCCGCGAAAAGGGGGGTATATATACTTATGCAGTCCAGTTCCAGTTCCAGTTCGCCTTCCTTTCCAAAAGAAAAACAAAAGCCAAAACCGTGACTAATTACACATGTGCTGCTCCAAAACACGGTTTCCTCTCTCACCCACCCACTTCACTTATACAATGAACACCCATGTCCCGCGGCCGCCTCCGCGGAGACGGAGAGGCGCGTGCTCGCTCGCTCGACGAACCCCCCTCCATCTCATGATCCGGTGAGTTTCCTCCACCAGCTGCTCCGGGGCGTCGAGTCCATGAACACGGCCTCCCGCTGCGCCTTGTCCCCGCTGCCGTCCGACCCGCCGACGCGACGCTCCCGGCGCTCGCGCTCCTCGCGCCGCGCGCGCCTCCGCCGCTGGTCGTCCTCGTGCTGTTGTTGTTCTCGGCTCGCGTCGCCGTTTCTCTCCCGCCGGCGGGCCGCCCGCCGCGCGGCTCGTCGCGCCTCCTCGTCGTCGATGGGCTGGGGCGCGTCCGTCGTGTGCCCGTCGTCCGGGGGCGGGCCGGCGTCCGAGTGCTCCTTCACCCACGAGCTCGTGCCCGAATGGGGCCACGTCGGCGTCCGCCGCTTGCCGTACTCGTCGTCCGTGGGCGGCCTGGGCGGCCTCTCCCGGGGGTACCCATATTCGTCCACGGGCGTGGGGCGGCTGCGACTGGACTTTTCGGCTCGCTTGGCTTCGCGCCGTAGGCGACGGTGCTCCTCCTCTTCGGATCCCTCCACGTGTCGCGCCCGCCGCCGCTCCTCCCGGGCGGCGCGACGGGCATCTGCCTCCGCTTCTTCGACGGCCGCCGCTTCCTTTTCGATCCGGCGCTGGCGACGGCGTTCCATCCGCTCGGCCTCTTTCGCCTCGGCCTCTTCGCCTGCGAGCCTCTGTGCCTCGCGCTCTCGCGCGACCCTGCGCTCCGCCCGCCGCGCCTCCCGCTCCTCTTGTCTGCGCGCGTCTTCTTCGTCCTCTTCTTGGCGTTTACGCCTCTCACGGCGAGCCTCCTTAGCGCGCCGGGCCTCTTCGGCCTTTTCTTGTTCTCGTAATTCTCGCCGAGCGGCGCGACGAGCCTCGCGATCGGCGTCCATGTCCGGCTCTGCGTTGCTCATTCCACGCGAGCGCCTCGCTCTCTTATCGGGTCTTCCCTCGTCATCAGTGCCATGGTATGTGCTGCGGCGGCGGGGTTCAGGACGAGGCGTCGACGACATGAGACCGCCGAAAAGGCCGGAAATGCCCTTCTTTGCGCTCGAGTTGGATCGTCTCAGAGGCGTCCCGTCGGCAGGTCCGCCTACATCAACCATGACGATATCGTCATCCAGCCTCACCTATTTGAAAGTCAGTAAGACGAATGCTACATACAGGAAAGCTGTTGCTGTTCCTTTTATTTTTTCTCTCCTCTTACCTTTGATCGCTTACGCCCCGATTTGTCAGGGCTTGACGCAAGATCGCGAGTTCCGACCATGACTATGTCATCATCTTCTGCGGGAGTGCGCATTCTCGAGGTTCTCCGACTGCGGCTCTTGTCCACTCCCATAACTCGTGCCGCCCTCGAAGCCATCTCAGGCATCTCTTCGGGCGGGGGGGACACCAGCCCACCGCTCATTTCAACAGAATGACGTCTTGAGCTGGATTTGCGGCTCTGCTTATCGCGTGTCGACATAGAGCGCGACAGAGGGGGTGTGCTTTGGAAAAGGCTATTGATACGTGACCTAGACGCCGGCGCGACCCCTGGATCCTGTCGCTCGGCCTTATCCGAGCCAGAACCCTTGGAGGACACCTTCTCTTCTCTCACCTTCTTTGGCCTTTTGCCATCGGATCTCGACTTCGATGACTTCTTCTCTTCCTTAAGTGGCGTAGTCGAAGCCGACCACATGCCCCACGATGCGCCACCATCACGATTAATTTTGGCTCGTTCCTTCCTGGAGGATTTGGGCTCAACAGGCGGCGAGGGGGGCGCCGGCGGAACTTCGGGGACCGCAGGTGGTGGAGGGGGCACCGCGGGTGGCACGGGAATTTGGGCGGCGTCCTTGGATTTGCCCTTCCTGCTCTTTTTCGACTTCTTTTCTACCGGAGGTGAAAGGTCAATTATCTCGACAATTTCGTCTTCATCTTGACCCTCGCGATCCTCCTTTGGTACGCCTCTCCTCCTTTCTTCTGCGACCATTACGCCTTTACCTTTGACGTCATCATCATGAGCTTCATAGTCCCGTTCATAATCATGGAACTCCCTGTCGTGGAACTCGTCATGAAACTCGTTCCCAGGAAACTCTTCACTTTCATGAAATTCTTGAGTTTCGTGGGTCTCGTGAAATTCATCTTCGTGGTCCTCGTCAGTCATCGGGAAGCTACCAGGGAGGACATCGTCGTCTCCCTGAGACGCCCCAAGCTGTGGAGGAGGCGGTGGTGGTGCAGCGGCTTCGGGTAACACATCAATCAGATCACCCTCGAAATTATCTGGTGCCGCTGGCTCAAACTTCTTGAGCTTCTCCGCGAGCTTACTTGCTTTGGTCTTCTTCTTCGGCATCCAGTCGTCGATGGCATTCGAAAAAGCTGGCTTGGTATCATCTAGGATGGCTTCTTTCTGAACCTAGATTAAATCAGCAATTGTAGTCCTATCGGCTGCTAGTTGTCAGCGTCGAGAGGGTCTTACAGCTTCAGGAGGCGAGCTCTTCGGTACCGGCTTGGCACCCCAGAATGAAAAGGGGTCCTCAACTTTGGGCTTCTTTGGCGGCGCTAGGCCTGAAAGGATCTCGTCGGCTTGTTCGGCTGTCAAGTCTACGTTGTCAATATCGAAGTCGTCTCCGTTCTCCTTTTTCTTTTCCTTGCTGCTGGATTTGGACTTCTTGTCATCGGTTTTGGAGCTCTTCTTCGACTTCTTCTTTGAGGAGGCAGCGGCTTCAGCTTCCTGTCGCTCACGCTCGGCTCGTTCCTCAGCCTCACGTGCAGCTTGTGCCGCCTCTTCAGCTTCACGAGCGGCTTGCTCTTCCGCCTCGCGCGCTGCCTTTTCCTCGGCCTCACGGGCAGCCGCTTCTTCGGCTTCTCGGGCGGCCTGCTCTTCAACCTCACGTGCTGTCCGTTCTGCAGCTTCAATTGCAGCTTGTGCAGCCTCATGGTCGGCTTCTGGGGTGGCATCAATAATGTTACGAGCATTGATTTTCTCTGTAAGCTCGTCCATTCGTTTTTGCTCCTTTTTGAGCAGTTTCCCCCTCTTCTGGAGCTTGGTTTCCAAGGCCGCGAGCTCTTTCTCGTCTGCAGCTATCTCTGCTTCGAGGGCGGCTTTTTCTTCGGCCTCGCGTGCGGCTTGCTCTTCCGCTTCACGGGCAGACCGCTCTTCAGCTTCGCGGGCCTGCTCCTCAGCTTCACGAGCAGCCTGCTCTTCGCCTTCACGAGCAGCCTGCTCTTCGGCTTCGCGAGCTTGTTCTTCAGCTTCACGAGCAGCTTGTTCCTCGACTTCGCGTGCTGCTTGCTCCTCGGCTGCAGCTTTATCAGCATCTGCAGTATCTACGCGGGGATTAATCTTTTCGATAAGCTCGTCCATTCGTTTTTGCTCCTTTTTGAGCAGTTTTCCCTTGATCTTAAGCTTGGTTTTCAAGGCCGCGAGCTCTTTCTTGTCTGCAGCTATCTCTGCTTCGAGGGCGGCTTTTTCTTTGGCTTCGCGTGCGGCTTTCTCATCGGCTTCACGGGCAGCCGCCTCTTCTGCTTCACGGGCGACTGCCGCTTCTGCTTCAAGAGCTGCTTGCTCGGCAGCTTCACGGGAAGCTGCCTCTTCCGCTTCGCGAGCGGCTTGTTCGTCGGCTTCATGTGCTGCTTGCTCTGCTGCTTCGGTTGCATTTTGTGAATCTCCATTGTCAGCAGCAATATCAACATCGATAGCAGCTGCGGCAGCAGCAACACGAGCGCTGATTATCTTTTCGAGTTCTTCCATTCGTACTTGATCGTTCTTGGCAAACTTTCTCTTTTTCTTAGATTTTTCTTTGAGTGTTGCAAGCTCCGCTTCTTCGGCTGCTGCTCGTTTCGCGGTTTCCTCGGCCTCTTGCGCAGCTTTCTCGTCGGCTACTCGTGCCGCCTCTGCTTGTGCTTCTGCCTCTTCCGTTTCCCGCGCAGCCCGCTCTTCCGCTTCCCGCGTGGCTTGCTCTTCCGCTTCACGTGCAGCCTGCTCAGCTTCGATTGCAGCTTGCGCATCTTCATTATCAGCTGCTATATCAGCTTCAGCAGCAGCAGCAGCACGAACGCTGATTTTCGCTTCGAGTTCGTCCATTCGAGCTTTATCGGTTTTGGCGAACTTTTTCTTTCTCTTGAGAAGTTTTTCTTTGAGCGTTTCGAGCTCCGCTTCTTCTAACTCAATTTCAGCTTTTATAGCATCAGCAGCAGCCTCTTGCTCAGCCTTTAGAGCAGCAGCAGCAGCCTCTTGCTCGGCCTTGAGTGCTTCAGCGGCGGCTTCCGCCTCCCGACGTGCCTGTTCCTCGGCTGCCTTGGCCGCCGCCTCGTCTGCTCGACCACTCGCCCTCTTCGTCAGCTCATCAAGTCGCTTCTGGTCTTTTCTGGAAAGTTTTTTGGTGAAACTCTTTTTCGATAGTTCGGAAAGCTCATTTTCTTCGGCGGCAATCTCAGCTGCTAATGCTGCAGCAGCGGGGTCCGGTTCGCCGCCAGCCTGGGGATCATCCCATACATTGTTGTCCATTTCGTCCATGTCTAATGTAGGTGGCGTAGGTGCTGGCGGTGGTGATTTCTTGGAGGAATCCCAGCCCCACGCATCATCATTCTGGGGCTCTTCAATCGAATCTGGGATGAGATTGCCGTCAGTATTCTTCTTCTTCTTCTTCTTCGTCTTCGTCTTGCCACTACTGAATGTGTCCCAGAAATCGTCGCCGCTACCAGTTTCGCCGGGTACAGGGACCACAGGTGGTGCCGGTTCGGGTTCGGGTTCCTTGTCCAATTCTACTAGGGCTGTTGACGTCTTACCATTCTTTTGATCCTTTTTCCCCCAGTTTATCCAGCTATCGCGAGCACTCTCGACAACAGTTGACTCGGCCGGTGGCTGTTCCTTCGTCTTCTTACTTGTGTTCTTTGTGGCTCCCCAAAAGTTCCAAGCACTACTCGATTCTTTGACGGGTGCGGGTGCTGGCTTGTCCTTCGATGTACTTAAGTCGTCCCAGAATTTGTCCTCGGTGGGGGTTTCTTCCTTAGCAGGCTCGGGTTCTGCGATCTTGCCTTTCTTCTTGTTCTTGGTACCAACTCCCCAGCCCCAACCGACATCTCCCGCTGGTTCAGGGTCAGGTTCGGGGTCAGGCTCCTTGGTCTCTTCTAATACGCCCTTCTTTTTCTTATCTTTTTTGTTGGTGCCCCACGGTTCATCCCAGATGTTCTCGGTTTTAAGTGGTTCAGACGCAGGCTCAGGAGGCGTTGGCTCTGAAATGTCGTCGAGGGTGCTTTTCTTCTTGCTCTTCGTGTCTAAATCACCCCAAAAGTCATCTGCCGGCTCCGTGTTCTGGGGTTCAGGAGTGGGATCTAGAAAACTAGCCACGTCCTTCTTGCCTTTCTTTTTAGTTGAAGAGCCCCATCCACCCCAAGTATTGTCGGCAGCAGCGGATCCGGCGTCCTGATTTTCGAGCGGGTCCTTCTTTTCCTCGAAGTCCGGCTCGGCGCCCCAGATACTGGTTTTCTTCTTCTTTTTATCGCTCTTCCCCGCCGTAACAAAACCAAAGCCGAATTCGTCATCCTTCTTCTCCTCGGGCTTGTCTTCCTGAATTAAGGACTCCTCGGCTTTTTCTTCGGTTTCATCAAAACTGCCGAAACCGAACGTGGTTTTATTCTTCTTCTTGGGCTTGGGTCGGTCAAGGCTCCAGGTGTCGGTAGCTAGATCATCTCTCTTCTCCTCTTTGTCTTTGGTCTTGTCAGCTGTTGTGGTACCAGGCCAGTCCAAGGTTGTGCCAGTATTCCAGGTGGATCCGAACGTACTAAACATATTGGTCTTGGAGTCTGCCGCACTATTTCCAAAATCCAGGTCAAGAGAAGGCCCAGTATCATTCAGTTTGATATCATCAAAGGCGTCAAACTTGGTTTCAGTCCCCAGCAAATCGGTAGCCCCGGTCTGTTTTTTGCCCTTCGCCTTCTTACCCACGGTGGCGAAACTCGCCCAGTTGTCGTTGGGGGTAGGCTCGTCAGCGACATCCTTTTTGTCGGTATCGTTGTCGCCCTTTTTATCGTCCTTTTTGTTGTCCTTCTTATCTCCCTTATCATCATCCCCTTTGCCCGCATCACCACCTCCAGATTCGCCAGCACCACCATTCTGGTCGCCGCCACTTTTGTCGCCGCCACTTTTGTCGCCGCCATCGCCGGCCCCACCTTGATCTTTTTTCTCCGGCGCATTCGAGGCCACGGGTTGAGCTGGCTTATTATTGTTATTCTTCTTCTTCTTAGCCCGCTGAATGAACCCATCTTCGGAGGCGAAATCGCAGTATGACTCGGGGATCATAGGGCTGAATAAGGAATCCTCCTGACGACGTCGCCGTTGCGGTGAATCTGATGGGGATGTGGGACAACCTTGTTCTTCGTGAGGGGTGGGAGTTCGGCATTGGGCACGCTCTTCGGCTAAAGTGTGTTCGATTAGATCCTCAGATCCTAGCGATACATGTTCGTGCGATGACGGTAATCGCCTCGATCGCTTCGGCGTGGGTTTGGGTATTGTTAATGGCTTTTGAGCAACAGCGCTGCGGGTTGTTCTCATTTGCTGGGATCCCTAATTTCAGTTTGCGTCTACATCAGCTTTAGTCCGAGCAAGGCTGAAGAATACGCGACGATAAATGCCTAGCCGGGGAGCGAAAATACGGAGCCCTAACGCCGCAATCCTAAGTATAGTGGGCTCAGGTCTTGTCTCCCTCGGCAAGATAATTGTCGCCTCATGTATGCTTCAGACAATAAAAGTAAATCGCAGGAGACTGCTCACATGTGTTCTTCGCAAGAGCCATTCCCGCGAAATAACAGTCAGTTGTGTAGTCAGGCCCAGTTCATTCCATTGAGGAGCCTGGCTGGCTAGGTGTAAGCCCGTTAGCCACCGAGAATCGGCCTCTGTCCCATACGCATAGACGGGATCTATCATAAGATCCCTAGCGGGAGCCGTAGCAATGGCAGCAGCCATATTGAGAGACGAGACTCGACTGGCCGGTAACGGGTAAGAGAGTCATGGGCGCTGCAGCCTCGCGTTCGATGAAGAATGCGAAAGAAGGAGTGGCAGGACTGTAGAGGTCAGAAAAGATGATCTGGGGCGGTGGCCATGTAGCAGAGGTACTCGGACAGACCGTCAGCTTGCCGTACCCATCCACGTCGCGCGGCAACAGAGCGGCAACAGTGCAGGCGATGCCTTTATTTGAGACGGCTTCCCAGAACGGCGAAACGCACGTAGCGCAATCAGACGACAACGAATACTGAACTATGCCAGACCATGTTCAGACACCTAATGTCTAAGATAAACTATGAATGTTTCCTGGGCGAGATGATACTACCCTTTCCCCTATCTTTTGTCGGCTGCCCTTTCGCGTTAATGCAACGGAAAGAAAACACAAGGGAGTGTGGGTAAGGTTTCTTGGAACAAAAAAATGGACGTAGGGGGGTCGAATTCAGATGCGCGCGCGCTCAGAGGCCGCTCATGCGTGTCTGGACGGACGTTAAGTACGTAACTTGTACGGGCGCAGGCAAATACAGTACACCGTACCGTGACAAGCGTCCGGCATAGGCGTATACACCGACTCGTCAAGCTGCCCTTTCACTGCAGATGCAAAGGCACAGCAGCGAGGGAGTAGTACATGGCCCAGACTGCAGAGCAAGACAAGCAGGACGGGCTGATAGGCGGCGGGGTGGTGGGACAGGATGAACGGATGATAATATGATAGGACAGGAGGCAGCTGCTCAGTTGTCGGGCTTATGAAGATGGCACAGGGAGAAATGTGCCCAGGAGGGGGTGCGACCTGATCTGGCGTCTGAATCTGGGCCGAGAGGAACAGAGCGCGGATGCGGGCTGTAAGTGGACGAGAGGTGGCCGCGGGTGAGTTAAAAAGTGGTGTTTGCTGGATTAACTTGGATGGCTGGTCGAGACGGCCATTGGCCCGCCCGTCATGGCCATTCACGGTGGGGCCGTCCAGAAAGGGCAAGGGAGGGGACGGGAGGGGGCCGGCCTCAGGCTTCTTTTGGCCCGACGCTTGGTTTCAACGGGGTTTCTAATTGTGGGCCCGCCAATCCATTTCCCGCCCTGCCTTCGGCCAAACACGCATCGAGTGTCACATATAAAGCAACGCTGCAATACCTACCTACCATCCATACATAGAGCCAATCTCGGACCAACCGAGGATAGATCAAAGTTGAGCCTATTACGATCATCGCCTCGCCTCGTCGAGAACTGCTACCTACCTACCATACCAACGGATGCTGATGCTGGTGCTGGCGACTTGAGTGGACGCGCCGGTCCGTACCGAGTCGCTCGCTCGTCAGGATGAGCTCGTGTGGGGTCGATGCGATCTTGCGGAGAGCTGAGGAAGCGAGGGAAGATATCGAGTTGAGTACAAGTCCCTTACGAGCCTACCCCCACGGGTACCACTAAATAACAACAGTGTATAGCATCTAGTAGGGGATACATTTGAATAGCATTACTCGACCCATATACTATGCAATACATTATGAAGGGGGTGAGCAGCAAGACAAGGAGGACTATAATGTTTACCTCTCATGTAGGTGTGTATGGTAGGTAGTAAGTACACGCATGTTGAGGGATGACCATCGAATAGGTACATGTCAGTCTGCATAGTCCCTATAGGCCCCTACCTACCAACTGGACCCCTATCCTGGTTACTTACCGTACCGTAGGCTGGAGGCAGCTGCCTAACCAGCCTATGCCTCCCATAAAGCAAGCCCACCCCTGTTTGCCATGGTACCCATCACAGGTTTGGTCTTATGCCCCTCCTTGATCTTTATTATTTTTTATTTATCCCCCCCCCCCCCCCCCTCCCTCTTTTCAGCTCCTATACAGACCAAAAAGATGGTTGGTCCGTCGACCCCAACGGCATTATCTTGTGTATCCAGCCGACATGATCTTTTGCATTGTACGTGGGAATTACCACCCCGTCTCATGTAGCAGCACAGTACTACTACAACAGCGAGAGAAGGACGGTGGACGGGTATCCTGACAGCGACAATGGAGTGACCTCCCACGCGGCAGTGTTATACCTACATGGCAACGCGCCCCCGTGCCGGTCTGGTAATGCTTGTGACCCTTGTGCTATCCACCTCGAGAGGCGGCTCAACTCGTCGATTGGCGATGAGGACAGCATTAGCACAGCGCCAACAGGTACCTATACATGACAAATGGGCAGCCATGCGCCGATTAGCCTGGTATCTGCTCCTCGTTGGTCGCGTCAGTGTTCTTCCACGTCGTCGGGACCCATTGCACTAACGCATGAACGACGCATCCCCTACGTACGTACGTGCGTACACACGCAGCGCGGTACCTACTGGATTCGTGTACGTGCGTACCTAACTAGGTACGAGTTTGTACCGTACTACGCCGTACCAGACTTACGTACGGGAGTACTACAGTGTCGCTGGCGATGGCGAACTGATGCATCTCTAGCCCTTCCCTTCATGCTACGCGGGATAAACATACATACGCATATACCGGCACCTTACGCTATCCGAGCACAGCAATGCTCGCATCCTGCGCCGTCGGCAGCTAATGTAGGTATCTCCATCGAACGCTCCTCTGCACATATCCGCAGCCCCCCCTTTTCGGACAAGAGGCGGGACGTTACAGCAGCACGACACGCATCTATCTGACCTGCGCGAAATCCACAGCTAGTCCCGCCCAAAAATGGCATCGCGAGGGCTTCACCGCTTCATTGCACAACACGCGCGCCCGCCCACATACGCACGTCAACGCTTTCCACCCAGCGGGTGAGATTCACGCCCAATCGATGCGCGACGGCGCAACGGCTCTCCAACAGCTCGACGACCGCATATCCAATTATTGGTTTTGCCATCCTGAAAATTTTCTCCCCGTAATCTTGCATGTTCTATTGGGCCCCGTGTGTGTTGCGAGTATCAACATAGCATTTTGCCGCGATGATTCACACTCCCATCTTTCCGGCATCGCAATGGCCCATACCTTACCTTGAGCAAAACCGACCGGGCCCATTTTCTCCATTTTCTTTCCTACTTCTCCCGCAGGCATGGTGCTTTGCATTACATAATCATGCGGCCATGACAGCAAGACATCGGAATCGTGTATCAAGCAGCGGAACCAGTGTCGCTTCCGTTATCCCACATTTCTTATGTACTAACTTAGTTGCATTGGCATTGGCCGGCATAAAGTATTACGCCTCCTGAGATCTGCGCAGATCCTCCGTACAGGTGATTTGGCGCACGGTTATCCTCCATATACTGCAGCGGACCCGATTGATCCATGTAGTCGAGGCTCGGGATGTAGCGAGCAGCCATACCTACTCGCTGTGGTGTATGACGCCCAGGCGGGGCAGCTGAACCATGCCTGTTTGACCACATCCGATCAATTCCTCGGATTGACGACTACCTAACTAGGTAGTTAGGTAGCTTTGAAAAGTGTTAAGCTAAGAGCAGTCAGGGGCAGTGCGTTTCACTTATCCTGTTTTCGCCTCACACAGCCTCAGATTGTGATTCCCGTGAGCCGTGCAGCTAGGTGATTGACAAACCGCATCCGGCGCGTACACATGAGATATAGAAGCCGAGTCCCTGCCATTTCCTTGTGATAGTACTGTGTTTACTGCTCGGATTCTAGGTTCTGCTAAACTAGGTACCTAATGATTAACTAGTGGCAGAGGGTGCAAGGTTAGAAAGTCAGTCTTTTGTGCGGGGAACCGACGGTGTTAGCACCCAGTGCTTCCACCAACAATATCCCCCCAAACAGCAAAGCCAATTACTTCTGTATCCAAACCGAGGACTCTTTATAACGTTAGACAAACCAGCACATATATTCCATGGTCCGGCCCAGCGGAATGACCTTATCTGTATTTGGTTTAAGTAAATACGCCTGCGCAGACCAATGGGCTCAAATGCCAGCTTGATGTACTACTAAGTGATTCTTAGACGAACACCCATCAGAGTGGCGTCAGCCTATTCGCAAGACCCATGGAGCCGTTTCCCATGCAGAACAGTTGCCTTGGTGAAAATAAGTTAGCTGCCTACTTAGTTTGCCTGCGATCAAAACTAAATAATTGGTTCTTATCGCGTTTCCTTGGTGCATGGCCACAACTAACAGGGTAATCCGGTACAGTCTGTAGCGAGCTTTACAATGTGTAGCCGTCCTTAAGTGTCTAGTACGATAAACTGGTAGTCTCCCTGATTGAAGAAACCGCAATAATCGCCAAGGAGGGGCGACGAAGAGAAACCCATCGATTCCAAGAAATATGAGCAAACGTAAATACCATGACACTTGGCAAATTGACAAGTTGCCTACAAGGCATTCAGTCAAAACAGGTTGCCTCTCCCCGCCATTCACCTATCGGACTGCTGGTGTAAGCTGCGCCGAGCCACTCAGGTGACCAACGATCGCGAGCGTCAGCACCGCGGCAATTGGCCGGAATGCGACGAAGCTAGGGGGGCATAAGAGGGCTCCGAGGAGTCATACCATTTGGGATGAACAACCGGACCGTTCCTGGATTGATGGAGATTTAATAAAACGTCTACGGCCGCTTCTCATAAGCATGGGCAGCCATCATCCGACCATTCCCTCACGACACACAATCAATCACATGAGATAGCCAAGCAAATCTGCATGCACGTCGCAGTCCCATAAGCCGAAAGTGCGGGAGAAAGGAAGAGTGACAAACACCAGCAGCCACGCAAGCAGCGCCGATTGGGAGGTTTCGAACCTTGCGATACGAGAACTAGCTCGACTGGGGAAGAGGGCGAAATTATAACGCTCTGGAAGAAAGCCAGAACGTAAACTGAAAAAGAAAAGGAAAAAGGAAAAAGAAAAGCAAAAGAGAGAAAGGCACGGAGACAAGATGCCGCTGAGACACCGCATCGAGGTCCGAGTCCCCTTATTCGCGGGGGTGAGCCCGGCGGGCGTGGTGGCGACGCTGCAGACCTTCGAGCCGCTGCTCAACAACCACCCCTACGTCATCACCTACCGGCCCAAGGCCGGGCGCATCGGCGGCGACGACCTCGGCGTGATCCGGGACGACCCCTTCTTCCGGGGCGACCAGCCCCAGCCGGACCCGGACCTCGAGCTGGACCCGGCCGCCGAGGACGCGCGCTGGTGGCTCTGCGACGTCTGGGAGGACGTCTACTGGGTGCCCTTCATCGTGCCCTACTTCTCGCGCCTGAAGCGCTACCTCGCCGTCGGCTGCCGGACGCCGAGCGGCATCCGGTTCCGGCAGCGCGTGTCGGGCGGCGCCGTCACGCGGGGTGCCTTCACCGTCGTCGAGCGGGCGACGGGGCGCCCGTACGTCGCCCCCGAACCCCGGCGGCGAGCGCCAGGCGACGACGACGACGACGACGACGACGACGCGGGCAGTGAAGTCTGGGAAGGGGATACGGAGACGGAGAAGGGGTCCGTACTATCTGACGCTGACGCGGCGGATGCGAGGGCCAGCGAGGGCGAAGACGGAGGCGAGGACAGAAGTACAGAGAGCCGGGAAGAGACCGCCGGCGAGAAGGAGGCGGGAGACTGGGATGCGCAGGACGACACCGATACCGAGAGCGAACCGACGTGGGAGCTCGTCTGCGAATGCGAGGTCGAGATGCCGTACATCTTGGCCGTGCCCAAATACCTGGCGCGAGATGCGGATCGCAAGCTCTGCAAATATCTGTGCAAGTGCGTCATCCGCGAAGCGTACACGGCGTTCGACGAGTAGCGGGCTCTCGGCCCCGATCTTGTGGACGAATGATTAACTATGTTGTACTGGCAATACTCGCTGTCTCGCCGCTCAGCCTTGTACGAGATCACTCTTATACGGTGATAGTAATGATATGGGAAACGAATGAAAATAATACGACCTTTTTTTATTTGATGGATAGCAACCAACCTAGTTAAATACGAACCTTGTTCTGTTTACGGATGGGCGGATAACACACTTGTATAGAATAAGTATTCCCCGAGAGTCGATGTGCGTATCCAATATGCCGACGGTCAAAATTCAGATATGACTCTGTACCAGAAACTCAAACAATGTTTATTCTCTAATAAGGACGATTCCGAAGAATTCACAACAAGGTAGTCACTTCCCGAGTCCTTCTCGCCGTCATCGACCCGGCTAGTCTCAGGCCAGTGATCTCACAAAAAAAAACATAAATGAACAAGCAATACAAGCCAACCATCCGATCAACAAAACAGCGACTTTAATTCCGAATCTCATTGTGCCACTGAGATAACCCCATGACTCAAGGACTCGAGGAGTCGTCATACGTAGGTCATAAAGTGGGTGTATCTACCACATCTCATAAAACCGTCGAGCTCGGTCGTTACGCTGCGATCGTAGCGTCTAAGAACTTTCTCTACTCGTCAAGGGCCGAGAACATCCAAACGTACAGAAGCGAATCCAGATTAAGCACAATAAACTAGGAGAAGAATGTCCTTGTCGTTGGTCGCAAATACTCTCGTCCGCTCATCAGCTCGGGCGGCACCGCAAAGGGTGCTCACGCGAGCCTCGCAGGGACTACGACGTGCCTACGCCACCGAGCGGCCAACTCTCCCGGAAGGCAACGGCAACAAACCAATGTTCGCATAAACCAAGCAGTCAACCCACCAAGCTCATCTACCCAATCACGCAAACCTCCCCCCTTACTCATCAAACAACTAATCAAAAATAATGCATCACCAGCATAATCGCGATGCTCGTCGGCGTCCCGGCGCTGGCCTACTTCATCATCCCCTCGCGGACCTCCGCCGCCCAGACCGTCGGCGAGTCGCCTGCGGCGGCGGCGGCGCGCAGGCCGAGCCTCGACCCGGCGGCCGCCAAGCGCGGCCGGGACGAGCACGAGCACGAGCACGAGCCCGATCAGAGGGGGCGCAAGTACGTGCACCCGGAGCACGAGCATCCCGAGACCTTCAAGCCGGCGTTCGGGCAGCTGCACCAGGCGAAGCGGGTCGACAGCCCGCCCGACGGGCGTCATCACCAGTCCCTGAGCGACCGGGTGAGGCAGTACTGAGGGGGGGGGGGTGACGGAGTTGGGATGCATTGGTAAAATAGAGAGTTATATGTGATTTATTTTTTTCGCTTGGAACGAAATGGGATATTATGACAAGGGCAAAACTGTCTGGGAGGTTAAGTGAGCCCTCAATGACGGGAAAAAACAGAGGGAACACGGGGTTCACGGCGTAAACCAGGTAGTAAAAATGGAAGAGTTACAGATACAGTGTTTGTCAGAACGGACACATCGCGGGCTAGTATGTACTTCGTACGAGATGGACATGTAATGAAAGGAACAGTAGTGCTTAATGAACCTCCCATCAACACTCAAAAATGCACGCCGGCATTTGCACTTGTTCAATGACATCGCATAGTCCCCGTAGGGAAAGCCTTCCCCCCCCTGTTCACCATTCTCTTAGGCAGGCCCTTACCTCTTTACAGGGTATACACCAGCTTCGTCCCGCTGACCCTGCCGTTCCGCGACTCGTCGAGGCCGCGGAGGACGCCCCGGAGCCCGGCACCGAAGCGGTTCGCCTCGGGCCGCAGCGGCGTCAGCCGGCCGTCCGCCAGCATGTCGCGCGTGAGCCGCCAGAAGGCGTCGGCGAACCGCACCTCCTCGGGGTCGGGCTCGTACGGGGCCCCGAAGCGCGGGTACGCCTCGCCGAACGCGTCGTAGCCGACGGTGAGGTACGGGCCGTCGACGATGGGGTTGATCTGTTGGCGATTTGAGATTTTTCATTAGTTTGTTTCTAGGATTTTTAAAAATCCCCCCCCCCCCCCCGCCGAGGGGAAGCTTTCTCTCTCTCTCTCTCTTCTTCTTGTCTCGTGTCTTTTTTTTTTTTTTCCTTTCTTCTTACTCACCTCGTCAAACACCTCCCGCTTGGCGGGGATGATGGCCGCGTACCGCGGCCGCCCGCCCTCGTCGTTGTCGCTCAGCGCCGCGGCGCAGAGGGCCGCCCCCTCGCCGGTGCAGTCCCACGCGTGCTTGAGCCGGTTGCCCGTCAGCGCGCGGACGTCGGCGCCGGCCGTGGGCGACCGGTAGTCGAGGACGTGGTCGGCGCCGAGGCCGCGCAGCAGCTCGAAGTTGTGCGGCGACGCCGTCGCGATCACCGTCAGGCCGGACGCCTTGGCGTACTTGATGCCGTAGATGCCCGTCGCCGTGCTCCCGCCGTAGATGAGCACCGGGAACGGCGCCGCGGCCGGGGCGTCGGGCAGCGGGAGCCCGAGCGTCTTGTAGAGGCCCTGGCCCTGTGGTGGCACGGGATGTCTGTGAGCTTTCACTCTTTCGAAGATCATCTTTACTTTACCCTTTTTTTTTTTTCCCGCTGGGAGCTGTAGTGGGAGAGGTAGGGTGATGACATACTACTGTGGTGACTGAGATGCCCAGGGTCGCTGCCTCTTCGTCGGTGACGTTGTCGGGCGTCTTGAGCTGCAAATGCTCCTTGGCTACCAGGTATTCGCCAAAGGCGCCATTGTCAGGAGTATTGTAGCTTCTACAAGTTTATAAGTCAGCATCGAGTTTTTGGTTATGTCTGAACTTTTCCTGTATCCTAAAAATCTAGATTTCCTTCTCTCATAGGCCTTGATCTTTATAGCCTGTAATCCGCATTCTTTGATAGACAGGAGGTATGAAATCGAAGTCACAATCGGGAAGAGGGAAAAAATAAGTTGATAGGGTATGGCTTACGCCCCGAAAACCCAACCGGCGCTCCTGTCGCCTTTCTTGATATCCCTCGTCACGCCCGGGCCGACCTCGACGACCTCGCCGGCGTAATCGCACCCGGAGCGAGCGCCGAAGCGATCCTCCTTGGCGCCGTCGACGCTCTTCCAATCGGTCGGGTTGATGCCGACGGCGCGGACCTTGACGAGGATCCGGTCGTCTCGGAGTTTCGGGAGAGGTAGCTCCCTGATGTCCACTTGGCCCTTCTCGACGATCACGACGGCTTGTGCAGTGGCCATGTTTCCGGTTTTGTTTCCCTGTGCTGTTTGAAGCACCACTGGTTTGCTACCTTTGACTGTCGCGGGCTGTCTTGGGACAACGTACTGGCCGATCAGAACTTAAACAGGCAGAGCGAGCCCTGTTTCTGACGGAGCTGCTTAACTAACTAGTCCAATGTAGTAAGTAGGGGACCTGGGTGGGCGGGTGCGAATGAGGAGGCAAGATTGGCAGTGAAGCTTTTAATGCCCTGTCGACAGAACTGGCCCCTCTCCCCAACTCGTCAAGACGGAGGAGTGATACCGTCATCTTATATAGGAGTGCACGTCCCTGTCCGCAAGGACCGGGCACTTCGATAGTGCTCAATGATGCCCGCAGGCTCAGAAAGACAATTACAAAGCCGCGATTTGACGCCTCGGAGTTAGGCAGTACATGTTCCCTTCCCTCCCTTGCTTTCTCTACTTGGCGCCCATGCTCTTGCTACTTGGCGAGACGGCATAACTCCGGTGGGCTTCGGGGCTCGGTTGGGAGTGTGACGATAGCCAGATGCACTGAATGAGCTGGCTGCGCTATCTATTGTCCCAGCTTCGCGCGGAGCGCACAGCTATCCCTGGAGACATTATCAGTCAGCAAGTAATTAGTCAGCACCGTACCTACCTCTCTCCATCGGCGTTAGGCTTGGATGGATCATGACCCTACATACCGATAGGATTCAGTAAATAGCCTATTGTTCTGCCTTTCAAGCACAAAGCTCGCCGAGGCACTGTTTCATGGCAAGCCGGTTGCGTAAAGCTATACTAGTAGAATTCCAGCGTATGAGAATATTGGTTGAATCCGTGCAAGGTATTGTACGACAACAATGGCTACGCACTTCGCAACGGATGCAGAATGTGACTGGTCTAATTTACAACTCCATCAGTGGTATCTAACTTTGCCCTCTAAATGTGAGCACGCTATAAACAAAGGTACATGGTAAACGCCCGGTTAACTGGCCTACTAAACAAAACAACCACCCAATGTATCAGTATATACATTGCCCGAGAAAAATTGATCCCAACCGCTGAAACAGGTAGAGACGGACGTGAAAGGAGGTGAG
The DNA here is from genome assembly GCA_022385595.1 of Xylaria palmicola. Lineage (NCBI taxonomy): Eukaryota > Fungi > Ascomycota > Sordariomycetes > Xylariales > Xylariaceae > Xylaria > Xylaria palmicola. The sequence continues at coordinate 158,309 of MU281397.1, forward strand.
GGGACGCTTATGCTTATAACAACGCAAATCAACGTCCGCCGTAATCGCTAGCATACCCCATTTCCCCGAAGTTTTGCTGGCTCCCACCTTCTCCGAACCCTGTCCCGGGCCCGCTGACATAGCCGGTCTCCTCGCCATCATCGTAGTCGGATGCATCGAAACTAGACCGACCGCTGATCTCGTCGTCTACATTGCCCAAGTCGTTCTGGCCCCAGTTCATCTGGGCCAGCGCAGGGTACTGTGCAAGCAATGCAGCTGGTAGGCCATATGCGCTGTTATCCATTCCTGGAAACACGCCAGGATCCATCATGGCTTGTTGCTGCGCCATATTTTGTGCGGCAGCCATCTGCATATGCTGCTCCTGCCAGGCGCGCTGCCGTTCTATCATTTCCTCATCTAGCAGGGGCTTGATGCATATCCGCCCTGCTTCGGACCGAAAATGACGGCCCAGCGCGTCGGCGCGGGCAAATCTTCTGCCACAGCCCCATTGCCCGCCTGCTTTAAGCTCACCCTTGCAGACAAACTTCTTCTCCCCCGTATGCAGCCCCTCGTGACGTTTCCGATCATGCTGTCGGGCAAAAGCTTTACCACAGACTGTACATACAAAGGGTCGCTCGTCGGTGTGGGTGCGTAGATGTGAGCGAAGATTGTAGGCACGGGTAAATCTCTTGGGACAAAGTGTGCACTGGAATGTTGCAGGGTGTTTCTGCACTCTCTTGGTGCTTCCATTGTCCTGAGCCGCCTGGTAGTCAGGATCCGCGAGTCGAAGCGCAATCACATTGTTAGGCACCGCAGACATTGAGACACGCCTGCGAGAGGCTGCGTTGGCGCTACCAGACCGGTCGCCCGGGGCGAGCGGAGAAAGAGACCTGGAGGATGATTCGGACCCTGACCGGGCACGGTTGGCGAGATCAGCACCCAAATGTGGTGAGAGGTTTCCTGGCGTCTGAGGCCGCGAATTGCCACCACCACCGCTATACACCGAATCAGTAGCCGCGCGCGGCCGTGATCTAGGGCGCCCTACATGAGTGTCAGCCATGCAATTCATGGGTACAGGGCTCGGACAGATCTTACCTCTATCAGGGGGGGTCAGAGAACTTTCGTCCATGGGTGGTTTGAGCGGCTCAAATGTGTTCTGCTTGGCGTTGGGAGCGAAATCGATATTGATTGAGGGTGGCGCCATACCCTGGGGTATCTGCTGTTCCAAGGGCATTTCTTGTTGTAATGTTGGGAATGCCTCTGGCTGCAAGGAATAGCCAACCGGCGGGCCCCCTTGATATCCCGCATTCAGCATCATGGGCTGGCTCAATTGGCTATTCTCGGGCATCTGAGGAAGTATTCGTGGGGATATATGGGGACTGTGCGATGGGCTACGACTGTTGTGGTTGGGATCCGAAATGCTAAAGTTGTTCAGCCGCATAACACCGTCATAGAAGTTGTCCTGTGGCCGCTGCATGGGTGAGTGGCCGTGTTCAGGGTCGAACCCGTCGTGGGCTGTTAAGTTGGGCGATGCCGCATTTGATGATACATCAGAGAAGTCGGAAGCGGTTCTACGATGTCCCTGAAACTGGGCCCGGTTCCAATCGATCTGGCCGGGGAGGAGGGCAGCCTCTGGGCCTAATGAAACCTGTCTAGAGTGCTGACCGGGAGGAGGTGAGAATTGTTGTTGGTTAAACGAAGGTGAGTGGTGCGTCGACCCGGGCTCTTGCTGTAGCATATGAGGCGGCGTGGGAGAGTGGTGTGTCTGCGGCGAAGTCATGTTCGCCAGGTCATTCGAGTCGAGAAGGGTTGGATTGTTCTGAGAGGAACCACCGAATAACTGCGCCGCACTGAAGTGCTCCGGTTGTGTCGTGGGCGGGAACAAGGAAAAGTCGGCGCCGACAGGCGGGAAGTCACCAGTCAAAAGGGCGTCCGAAAAGCCGGGCTGGGTGTGCGCGAAGTCCTGACTCGGTCCGAAGGGTATCGTGTCGGCAGAGCTGTGGTGGGGGAAGGCCTGAGGCTGCGAGGTGACTAAGAAGCTGGCGTCGGCGGCGGCGTTGAAGTCGTGGAAGCTGTTGGCGGAGGGGTCGAGGCCGATGCCGAGGCCGATAGAGGCGTCTGGGGACTGGTAGGGATGAGGCGAAGGCGAGGGACTATTTCTTATATGAGGCTGCTGGTGCCCCGCGGACGGCGACCGGCCGCGCGCCGGCGTCGCGGGCTGGGCAGGTTGGGCAGGTTGTCGATCCATCGAGGGGTGAGGACAGGTCTGTTTCCGTCTTTAGAACTGGCAGGACTGGCAGGACGGTCGAGGGTCGTTGCCGCAAGGTTGACAGCGAAGTCTGCCTGACAGCGTGGCGCAGCGCAGTGTGCGCGGCGACAAGGTGCAAGGGGGCTGTGCTTGGGCACGTCTGGCGAGCGTGAGCCTGTCGAGTCTGACGGCCGGCTGTAGCGTCGCACTCAACCAACCAACGAGGGCCACCGGGTGGGATCTCCCAACGTGAGACAGGCCCCGAGATGCGCGGGCGGGCAGCTGGGACGTCCTGCTGGGCCGTCCTATTCCTGGCGGACGGGCGCTGTACGGCGGGGGGACTGGCGACGAGCGGCGCGTTCGTTCGATGTCGATGCGGTCGCGATTCGGATCCCCTCCAGAGGAAGGACACGAGTCGGGGGGGTGGTCGAGTGAATACTTTTCTTATTCTTGTTCTGGTTCTTGGAAGTGTACGGGTCCTGTCTCTGGCTGGGTGCTGCTGTCTTGTGAGGTGTGAGGGCGCTGGGGGGAACAGACGTGGGACAGACGTGGGGCCCAGCGATTTGGGTCCTTGGCCTGATACGGCCTGGCCTGGTACTTACCTACGGCAAGTTACCGCGAGGTACAAGTATTCTCACCGTCGTTTACTTGTAATGGCTGGCCTGGCAGTGACTAGATAGTGACGGCGCGTGAAGTCAACCCACCTCCAGCGGGCTTGCTTGCTTTCTCTCCCCCTCCCTATCGTGTCCCTATTCCACTATTCCACTTTTGCACTACCGGTATTGCACGATTCCACCCTGGACCCCTTTCTTTTTCGGGGCACCTCGTGTACGAGAAGGCCGCGGGGCTGTGTGTGTATGGCGCGTATCGCGTAATAGACGTAAATGGACAGGTACGTAATGGTACGTACGTGTGTCCAGTGTGTCCAGTGTGTCCAGTGCGTGATTCGAGGTTATCGCCAGAGGGACCAGAGGGACCAGAGGGACCTGCTTGTGCTTGGTATGCGTGCGTTTCAGAATGGGATGGAGAACTAGAGGCGCGCAGGGAGACGGTTCTCAGGTGTCTTACCCTACCTCATGCTACCTGTGTTTAAAATAGATTTCTCGGATCGTTTGTGCGAATGCCCATCAATAGGTGTGGTGCAATGCCTGCCCGTGCCTGTTAAGCGCCGGATCCTTCCGTCCGCAAACAATCGAGCACTCAATGCGTCGGTTATAAAAGGGTGGACGGACGAGAAGGGTCACCTGCCCACCTCGTTGAAGATAAATAGCGACGTATTGTTGACGATGGAGCAGCTGCGGCCATGCTGGGAGAAGATGGAAGAGATTCGGTGAGCACAGGGTTCCTCGGGCAAGCCTCCTACCTATAGGAGCTATGGGAGCTTGGGTACTGTAGGAGAGAGAACAGCCTGAGACCCTTCCAAGGTTCTCTGCTGATATTGCACAACAGCCCAGTTTAGGTATACGTTGGGCGGATCATGTCTATGCCGCCTCGAATACCTTATTCTAAGCAGTACCTTAACTATATCCCGTCAGCACACACGTGGTGCAGTACTTAGCAACTTTGCCGTTTCTATTCTTTTTTGTTTTCCTTTGGTAAGAATTAGTCTAGTAAGCTAATGCGGTAGATGGGTTTTACAATATAAATAGTACGTATATATATATATATACTTACAGGTATCTATAAGTGTCTCTCAGGAGTGTACCTTTTACTTGTCAACACAGATACCGCCAGGTAGATCTGCTCGCATCCCGCTTGCTACTTAATGTACTACAGCAGGTACTATAGATATGGTACCTTGAATCTGCTTGGCTTCGGTACCTTAGGTACCTATCTAGTTAGTTAGTCTAGATGCCCGCCCTGACTCGGTGGTCTGGGACTCTGGGCTCCACCCTGCCGAATGCTGGAACGGCCGTCCTGAATAGGCATTATCTCCTCCAAACACGAAACAACGCCCATGACGTTGAAACCCTATCTGGGTGCTGAAGATGCCTACCAAGTAAGTGCCTGACGGCTTTCGGTCCTGAGTGGACGCGTTGCTGTGCAATGCGGTCAGAGTCTCATTCCACGTCCCTGCGCCCTAGACCACCAGACCAATACGCGGTTGTCTCGTCGCCTGCTCACTCCAGGACAGCCCCGGAATCTGTGCCGAGCAGTGCCATCCAGAATGGCTTCCGCCCCCCCGACTGGCGACCAATGGCACCTGGTCCAGACCTCCGCCTGGCCGTCGTGGTCGGGTCCCCTGTGAAGCTGGCAGGAGATCCGCGTCGACAGATCGTAGCGGTGCTGGGCAGCCTCCCGCTCAGCGCCACCTTCTTTGGCACCCTCCTTTCATACTCTTGCATATGGTATGCGTCTTGGTAACGCCTCGTCTGCCGGGCCATGGGCGGTGACCCTGCCAGCGACAGCCTGATCTTGCCGGTGAGAGAGCCATGCCCTCGTCGGTCTCAGCACCATCTGTGTACTCGTGCGGTCGCCGTGAAACAAGCTCGGCCCAAGCGAGCACCGGGCCTGTCATAGAAACCTGTAGGCGAGCGAGTGCGCTCTTCTGCTCTAAGCTAATAGGTCGCATCACATCATCGTATTCGTCGAGTAACGTGGCACACTCTACGCACTCGCAGACTATATCCTGCGCTTGTCTCAGGTCGTGGCTGTGTCTGGGCCGATCCCAGCAAAATTCCCGCCATCCCATCGTGCCCTCCCTTCACATGCATCAGGCACCAACTCCTTACATCGACGACCCTGGGAATTTCCGAGTGTCGAGACGAGCTGGTTAGCTTCCGTACTCGCCTAAACCGCTTGTAAGTGAAATTATAGTCGTGCCGGGCGGCCCGCGCCGCCAGGCTGTGACCTGACTTCAGCTTCGCTATCCCTACTCCATCGGGCGACGAAGAGGGGAGCCTACCCTCCGCCCACCGCTAATGAAATTTACAAGGCGGTCGTCATATGTCTAATGGTGTGCCAATGGTGTATGATGAGCCTGCTATGTAAGTGTGAGCTACTTGGCGATTGAAGGCTTTGGACGCTGCCCTTGGCACTTGATAATTCACTTTCATTGTCTTCTGAATCGGCTCGGGGCTATCTAGCTGAACAATTATGGATTGCGTCTGCATGAGCTTATGTCAACCTCACGCTTGATTGACTTTGAGGTGGCTACATCTTCCAGGGATACCTATGCTTTCGCCCGCCCGGACCAGCCACAACATTCAATTCACTCTTGCCCATGATCTCAGTCGCAGCCGCTTATTGGGTATTGGCGCATGCCTCCATAGGAGGCTGCTTCGTGACAGCGTCATGAGAGTGTCCTTATACGTGCTGCTCCCATCATCCCTACCAACACGATCCTCCAAACAAGTTCTTTACCGCCCGGGTCATTCATCGTAACAAACGACAGAACGGATGTCGAATGTCGTCGACATGCACTGGCCCTCCTTCTGAGTCGCATTGTGCGTGCCGCTCGAATGAGCCCCGGAGTAGCTGCGACAGGAGCCGACGGTGCTGAATACAGACTTGCCAACGGGGAACTGCTCTTTGCATGGACCCTCGCTGTATAGCCCGCCATAGAACGTGCAGGCTATCTCCGCGCCCCAAGAACCCTCCATCTCGAAGTACTTTGTGTATAGCGACGTTGGGTATATCTGGTACTGTTTCTCGCCGCGTCAGAAAAAAAGGTAGCCATTTTAGGCACATGTAGTACATGGTAACAAGGTTTTTAACATACGCGGCTGCCTGTGCAGTTCCCGAATTCATAGATCGTGGCGTTCCAGCCGTGGACAACTGGACTGGAAACGAGGGCGAGCACGACGCCTATCGGGATCGTGAACTTCATTCTGGCGGGCCGGTCGGAGACTGTCTCTCGAATCTCGTCGGTTCGAACGTCTTTTGTCAATGCGTGCTGGTCTCCGCAAGTCGATGCGAGCGAAACCCTTCGATTGAAGCCAAGATGCCGCTTCTTTTAAACCCGTGAGCTTCTCGTTTGTTGATCGGCGCTACACAAGGTTATATTTGGCAGGATGGGGATGATGTGCCGATCGTCGTTTCAGGACCTGGATCATCCACCAAACATCACCGTTGTCCCCGGAAACTTTGCTATGTAGATTCCCCCTTTCGGATATTAACGAGGAAGAACATATGACAGGGCACCATTCAATTCCGAGTTGGTTGATCGCTTTTGGTAACTGCTATCTAATTGGCATTCCCAGTCGAAAGGATTCGGCCATTCATGCATATGCCCGTCCCTCCGGCTTGTCACAACCGGCACCCTTGAACCCTGAGCCAAGTCTTATTACATACCCGCCCAGGGTATTGAAACGTCACGGCAAACGTCATCAAGAAGCAGCTTCAGACTCTAATGCTCTGCGAGATCAGCAAACGGTCGCGCGGTGGCTACTTATTCTTATTTGCTAAACTACTAACTTAGCCTAGCACCAACCCAGTCGATACCAAGTCATAGGGAATTAACAGGGCTTCTTCTGTGCTTTTCGAGCCGCCATTAGGTGTCATCCTGCCCTGTCTTAGCCTAGAATAGATGGTCTCTACATGAAGCGGCTACGGCCGAGGGACTTACAGATCCCCCGAAGCGCACGTTATAGTCAGCGTGGCATCCTTGCTAGCATTGCCGCGCCTCGAGCGTGGAAGCTTAGTATCTCTTCAAGAACTTGGTCTGGCTCGATATCGCCACTTGGGCGACTCTGAGCTGCCTGACCTGGTCGAACCCGTGGGGCACGCCGGGGAAGAGATGAAGCTCAACAGACACGCCCGCGGTCGTGAGCTGTTTGGCGAATTCCAGGTCCTCGTCCACGAAGAGATCCAGACTGCCTACGTCGATGTACGTGTCGGGGAGCCCGCTCAGGTCCTTGGCCCGAGCCGGGGAGGCGTATACAGGCACGTTGTCGTCTGTGCGCTCCTCTGATTCTCGCTGTATTAGTGACATGTCCACTTTTTTTCTCTTTTTTTTCACACCCAGTTCGCGAGGCGCGGGTATCGTCTCACCTCTCTCCCTTCCCAGGAGCGCCTTCCAGGCCAAGTTGTTCCCATGCGACGTCCAGATGAAGTACTCGTGCGATGGGTGGTCCGCGGGCAAGGCCGCCCTGTCATCCAACATCGGGTACGCGAGAAGCATGGCAGCTAGGGGGCTCGGCAAGCCCCTGTCCCGGGCCATGAGCGCCGCGCCGGCCGCGATGCCACCGCCCGCGCTCGTACCGTAGAACACGACGCGCCTGGGGTCGACGTTGTACTCGGCGGCGTGCGACTGCAGCCACTTGGCGGCCGAGTAGAAGTCCTCCACCGCCGCCGGCGCCGGGTTCTCGGGCGCCAGGCGGTAGTCCACGGCGAAGACCTGGCTCCCGGCCCGGTAGGCCAGCTCCTTGATGTTCGACCGCGCTATGGCGATGCCGCCCGCCACCATGCCGCCGCCGAACCCGTATATGATGGCGCGCTGCGGCGGAGCATCGGGTGCAGCGGCAGCGGCAGCCGCCACCGGCGGCACAAACCGGTGGACGAAAAAGTCCGTGCCGTCGAGAGATGTGACGGTGAGTTTCGTCTCCTCGACCTCCTCCGGTACCTGTAATTCAGCGGCTGCTGCTGCCATCGCCACATTGGCGGATCTTCGGAGGTCAAAGACGTCGTTGATAACGGGCTTTGGCATCAGGGTGATGCCTTGCCACATCAGTGCCCACTCTGGGTCCAGCTTCGGGGTCGGCATAGTGATAACGATCCCGGGAGGGTGTTAAACCTGTATGTGTGAGACGTGGTCACGCTGACTAAAAGTGAGGAGGGGTCAGCGGTTTGCGTGATTAGACCTTTTTCGAGGTAAAATTGCAAAAATGATATATGATTGCCAGGTGAAACGAGGGGATCGTGTCACCACCTAGTTATATAATAAGTCACACGAACGACAAATGGGTTTCGGAGAAGAGAAGCAAACAAGATTCAATCGTGATACGTCCATAATAAATGCCACCGAAAGATGCTTAGTGCCAGATCCCATTGAATCCTTCTTCCTCTGGCACCCCGCCCCGTGTGGCTCGCCGGTGCGATCTGACCCGTGCGGCAGACCTTGTATGAAGGCCCATTGGTGGCCGCATACGAGTACGCCCTCTTGGCCGATGCGTGATTCGCTGCGCGGCTCGTTATTTCCGATTCCGACGACGTGCGTCACACGCGCACGCAAAACACCCCTCCCGGTTGCGGGAATCCTCTGCGGAGCCCCCCGCCGATAAGTGGTAAATACCGTAACGTAGCTTTCGCGTTCCGTGGCCTTGCGGACTTTGTTGTTTGGGTTTGATTGCGGATTGTTTTGTAAGTGGTGATGCTAAGGCCGTTGGTGAGTGCGATGGGTAAAGTGTTTATCAGTCGTGTTGGTAACATGGGACTATTACACTCCGCCTCGCGTCCGCTTCTTATGTTCCCCTCGTCTTCTTCTTCGTTATATCTGGGAGTGCGGATTTCAAAAGAGTCTATCCCATAAAAGGATACAAGTATTCCACATGCTGGGACGACGCACCAAGGGTAAGTTCTATTAATACATACCCTCCGTTCTGATGGACGCAGTACCTAGGTAAGTAGCTATGACTCAAGCTTTTGCATTTGGAAACTGTCCGCCGAGCTACCTATTTGCTACGCTCAATGTCGAGCTGGTCTGCGGGAACAGGAAATTCCCCGACGAATTCTCTCCGGACTGATAGAGGTGTCGACTGCACGGCGTTTCCGGCCATAAGCTAGGGCGTCTCTTGCGATTCTCATCGATCTGACAAGAGATTAATCCAGGTATCGCTCGATTGCCTCACAAACGGACACAACTACCTAACTGTATCTCTATAAGACCTGCCAACGTAAGCGATGCCCCGATACCCACCTGGAAGCATGGCCGCCGACCCTTATATGAGAATCATCGTTTCTGTCATCATGCCGGCACGCTCCGCGTTTTGCTTCTCCGCGTCCAAAAAGTCCAGCGTCGAAGTAAGTGGATAGGATAAATATGTTAAAAGAAACCGATTTTTTTATGATGTGTCATTTCTATCGGGTACTCGGGAAGAGCCCGCCTTGAGCTGGGTATCTTCAATGGTATCCTATAGCTCGAGGGCGGTATGGCATGTTCTCTAGGCGGTCAAGCGTCCCTAGTGCTTGGTGTGACAGAAACCAACAAGAACTTATACTCGGCGTCTTCTTAATACTCTAGTGAGAGGTATGTGGCTGACCTGAACAAGCTTGGGAGTTTTCTCAGTTGCCTATCCGGGGTGTCCTTCGCGGAGCACCAGCCTATGATAGGACTCACACCCGGTATACAATGAATGTCTCGCGCCGAGTCCCACCCAACCGGACTTTGCACTTCCGCACGGATCCTCGCCGGAAGCCCGCCCGCATAATACGGGACTGGCACCGTACTTTATTCAAGGGAACGCTGATATGCAGACTTTTGCACCGGAGATAATACGTTTAGCCAAATCCAGTCGTTCACGAAAGAGCAGCCTCAAACACGCGCTTTCCAGCCTTATCGTGCACTATATCGATCCACATGAGCGATGACAACGATCTCCGTGCCTGGTCCCAGGACCCGAGTTCGAGCGAGCACGCGGCTCGCCGCAGCAGCGGTCGAAGCCAGTCCTCGTCCTCGTCCTCGTCGCCGAGGACCGAGACTGAGCCGGCCATCAAGAGCCACAGAGTCAGCCGTTGCTGAGACGCGGGGAGGCCTGTTCCATTTAACCCGAGAAACGCCCTCTTGACAGAGGAGGCGAGGTGCGGCAGCGACACGCCGAGGCGCCGCCACGGCAGGAACACGCTGCAGCAGAAGCACAGCAGGCCCAGGCGGATGACCTCGCTCGTCGCCGACAAGTGCTCGAACTGCATGTCGACGAGCCGGTACATGACCGAGGCCATGGATGTCAGGAAGACGTCCACGGTGATGCACCGCTTCGTGACCGCTGCCAGGTTGATGACGGCGCAGAACTCGGACATGGTGTTCCACACCGAACTGAGCTGGCCATCGATGGGAATACCTGCCAGTCCTCGCAGATCCATCGAGTTGTGGTTATCGGCGTTCGGACTGGTCTTATGCTCGTTGAGGAAAAGAGAGAGTGGCGGATACGGCCACGCATCGTCTAGAGGCGGGGTGAGTAGGAGGGACTTTGTGCCGCTATGTAGCATCATCCCAAGATCACATCTACGTTTGAATCAGCGGGCCGAGAATCAGATAGACGAGAAATTCGAGGGGTTTTACCTAAGAATTTCAGTCACCAGCTTTTCGTTTCCCTTGAACGTACCGAAGCCACCCCTCAAGCCGACGATCCTGCGTATACCCTCCATGTGCTTCATCGCGGTCTTCAGGTCACCGGTGCAGAACGCCTGGCCGGCTAGAGTCAAGATCACGGCGACGGTGCTATTGGACAGCTGCATCGCCCCGTCGTCCGAGTCGAGCCTATCTCGGAGAAGGCTCAGCGTCTTGGTGTGATGGTAATGCCATGCGCGCTGGCTGGCGCGAGGCGTGGTTCGGGCCAAGACCACATCGCAGTAGTACAACGAGTTGGATATGTTGGCATGCAGGAAGGCAGCATCGACCGCCAGTGGCGCGACCCAGTTCTCAGCCCTGCGGTCGAAGAAGATGCATGTCTCGAGGGAGAAGAGCAGTTGCTTGGCAATAGAGGAGACTTGGTGTCCCGCGAATCAGCTGTCTTAACTCCTTCCGGCGACTCGGCCGCAAGGACGGACTTACACCGCAGAACGATATCGAAGATGCCTGGTGGCACACTATCCGCCAGGGACATGGTAGAGGCGCCTGACCCGAGCTTGCGGGGGACAGCCAAAGGCACGAGAATACCCGGGGAGATGGCGACATCAGCGGAGCTCCTGGATGAAAAATAGGATATTCGGGAATTTGGATTCGATGTGCTGGGATCAGACGGCGGCCAGGCATTTTCACGGCGATCCCCAAGTTGCTTGAGCTGCCTCTGTCGTGGTCTACTCCCAAGAGACCTCCATCTGCCGAGATTCTTCCCCTTCATCACATGGCTTCGAATTGCCCTACGGTCGGTCTCCTTGAGACTCCCGCGGCCTGTGTCTGCAATAAAGCATAGTTCTGCTGCGTGTAAGTTCGAGATGCATAAGCTAGATATCGATACCCTAGGCTTGGTAGATTGCAAATACATACCCATTGGCTGTTACGGGATAGTCACAGTTATGAGACTCACAAGATTCTGGATTCGGCAAATGGTACGAGTGGAGAGAGGCAAAAGGGAGATATCTGAAGAACCCCGAATAGTATAGGAACCGTCGTCGGCTGAAGGATACTTAACTCCGGCTTCCAGCCAACCCAACTCTCTACCACGCGGGCGTAGGCGAACTTGACCAACCCACTTGTATTGTAAACCCTTTTAGGCATGTGGAGACAGAAACCTGCATGACTGTTATAAGTCCGCTGACATCGCTATCCTGCTTCAGGATAAGTAAGCCCTCTGTATGGCCAGAGTACCCATCGCCATACAGATGAAGCTTTTGAGGCTGCAACCACCAGACAAGACCCATGAATATTGCTTTCCATTAGTAGAATGCGCCTATTCCCAGGCCGTTAGAGGTACCTGTCTGCCAGTGGGTTCTTGGATGCATGATGCAGGCTAGATTTATAGGGTCAGGGGACAACAGCACCTCCTTTCCCTCTAGATTCGTGGTAAACCTGTAAGTACGTACCCGGACATGTAGACGACAAGCAAGCACCGCCTATCATTATAGGTTAACATCTCCGCATTCGCTCATATAGAAGATGGCATATAAGCTCATACTGGTACCTGTATCGCGTGCCGGCTTCTCCGGGGAGTCCTATGATGGGCTACATGAATTTACTTAAGACGCTTGAGCGTCGCGCAGCGTAAGAGTAGGTTTGGTCGACAATACTCTCCCCTCTCCCATCATCTTCTTTTCGACTGTCTACGATCGATATTAGTCACATCGCGCAAACAATGATAGGCTCCCGAGATCTGGAACCTTCCCAGGTCCCCTTCCGCAACGTATTCTTCAACAACCAGTTCAGAGCCAGGCCCCAATGGCCGCGGGAGGACGTGGACCTCACGGGACAGACGGCCATCGTGACGGGTGGCAATGTCGGCCTGGGCTACGAGGCGGCCCTCCAGCTCTTGGGGTTGAAGCTGTCACACCTGGTCGTCGCCGTCCGCTCGCTCGAGAAAGGGCGACACGCCGCGTCGCAGATGCGAGCGAGATACCCCAATGCGAGGATCGACGTATGGGATCTGGACTTATGCTCGTACGGCTCTATCCAGGCCTTCGCTAAAAGGGCAGAGGTGGAGCTCCGTCGCATCGATATAGTGATCCTCAATGCGGGCTGTGTTCGGCTCGAGTACCATAAGGTCGATAACACCGGCCACGAGGAGACTCTGCAGACCAACTACCTCTCCACGATCTTCCTCCTCATCCTCCTCCTCCCGGTGCTGAAGGCCAAGCGCGCCGCCGGCCGCCCAGCCCGTGTCACCATCGCGAGCGCCGCGCTGACGCTGGATGCCAAGTTCGAGCACAGGAGCGAGACGCCTCTCTTCGCGGCCCTCGACGCCCCGGAGAACTTCGATCATCACGACAGCTACCGGGTGACCAAGGTGCTGGCGCAGATGTTCCTCTGGAACCTGGTCGACTACGTGTCCGCCGACGACGTTATCGTCAACCTCGCCGACCCCGCCTTCGTCCGCGGCACCGACATCTTCCGCGACCTGAACGGCTCCGTGGTGGGCCGGACGCTCTTCGTCCTATTCGGGTACCTCACGGGACGGAGCCCCCAAACCGGTGCCTCGTGCTACATCGATGCCGTTGTCAACAAGGGCAAAGAATCCCACGGCTGTTTCCTGATGAGCTGGGAGATCCACCCGTAAGTCCAGATGTTGCCATGCATACGCGTTGTTGGTTTCGGCTACTAAAGACAGTCTACCAGTTTTCCGTCTCTCCTGTACACCACCGAAGGCAAGGCTGTGATACGGCGAGTCTGGGAGGAAACGCTGGCCGAGTTTGAGTTTGCGGGTGCTCGCGAAAAGATTGAATCGATGAAGACGTGATATAAGCGCCTTTGGGGTCCATGTCATTCCTTTCTCGCCGCCGCTCCAGCAAAGCTAAGCATGAGTCGTTCATCTCCCTGTGCGTGCAGAATCAATTTACATGTACTTCTGAGTTTCGAATAAGCCACATTTTCATCGGGATCACTATGATGTCAGCCAAATTGTTTGAGGTTTAGCCTGCAAAGGCAGACTTCATGCAGAAGGCTGCCCTTCGCCGTCACATGCCTTTAGTGACGATACAATGCGATATGGTTCCGTCTGTCCAACGCCTTTGCCGGCCTAAATTTGAATCTAGTAGATGCGGCGTCGGCTAGAACCAAACCCATACAAGCTCGTAGCCTATTTTCGGGGTGATCACAGAATGAATTGATTTCTTCTCGACGCAGCCAGGACGCCGAGAGATGCCACCTCTCCTCGAGTATGTCTCTAGAATCGAAAGCAGAGCCGACGAAGTAGCTGATACTTGTAATGCAAATTGCTAAAGGTTAGAGGACTTGGAGAGAAGATAATCAATTATTGGGGTGGGAACCTCTCAGACCTCCCCTTTGACGACCCCTTACCTTTTTCTGTACTTCTTTCCTCTTTCCATTTGAGCGGGAGACAGGTATCTCAGGGCCGTCACCTCGATTTAAGAGTAGGAGCCACAAAAGTGCAGTTATGACTGATGTGGCTGATTAGTGTGGCTGCAGCAAATCCATCGCAATGAGGCGGGGTAAACTTCGGGTAGTCTGCCAGGTGGGGGTGGAACCGCTCGTTTCCAGATACCAGTGGCTCCTTGGCAATAGAATTACGCATTTCGGATGGATGTCTTCGCTTGGCCGGTCGAGTCTTGTACGCTTTGATATCCGAGAATTTGCAGTAGAGCCGAATATAGCTCGTCACGATAGCAAGGCTGCGAGGCTACTGTACTGTGAATTGGGTGATCAAATGGCAATAGAGCAGGCCCTAATTAGGGGAAAGAAAACCGTCCCGGTAAACCCAGTAAATTCAAAATAAAACACAAGTACTTGACGTTAGGCACATGCTCAATTCTGTAGCCTATTATTCATGCTCGAAAACATTCCTTGCGGCGGAAAGCGGTATAGCCATAATCTCAGGCAGTCGGGCGCCTCCTCCACGTTCTCGACCAGGGTGCTAGCGCGCTACCGTACCTGGATCTATGCCGTCGTTCCTTTAGAACACCAGTACCGCCATTGTCCCTGCAGAACACGAACACCAGTCCCATGCTTTTGTCCCTTCAGAACACCAATCCCATGCGTCATCAGTTTTTAGATTGTGGTCTCGTAGGCAATGGGGACGACCGTCTCGGGGGTGTTGTCGGCCAGTGACACGGTGTGCGCCTCGCGGGGCATGGCGGGCTGTCGCTTGACCTGGACTGTGATACCCTTGGCGCGGGCCTCCTTCTTGGCCTCGGCGTTGGCCTTTACCCGGCGGAGGAAGTCGTCTCTTGATCGGGAGGGCTGGACGTGCTCAATGCGGAGGTTGATGCGCTTCTCGAGGTACCGGTTGCCAACCTTCTTGTGGACGATCACACCGACGGCCGACTTTGTGACGTTGTAGACGATACCGGTCTGACTAGTTAGTTGCTGAGCCGTATTGTCAAGTATCGAGGCGAATCACCTTGCCATGGTAAACCTTGAAGGGCATGCTGTGACGCAATAGCGATTAGCTGAGGCTCGGTAGTCCATAGGCGTAGATGCGCGACCACTTACCCCTTCTGCTGAGCAGCATTGCACTTGATGTCGACGATATCTCCGACACGGTACTGTCGCAAGTACACGTTGAGAGGGATCGAACCCTTCTTGCGGAAATCGCGGCTGAAGGCGTACTACCAGCGCAAGATCAAGATGTCAGCTCGCCATTCAAACAGGGCACAATGCCGCCATTTTCGGATTTTTCGCATTTCCACATACCCTCGTGCCAGCGCGGAGACCTGCGGCGTGACCCATTTTGACTGTGGACGATGGGAGACCGGTACGTTGTGCTGTGGTTGAAGTGGTTTGGGTATGAAGGTATTTCGTGACAAGAGTTCAGAGATTGACACCCTGCAGTTGTGGGATCAAAACTAGGGCAGTGGCTTTGCAGGCCCGCCTTGTGTGGTCCATGCAGACCTCCCCCACATCGAGGTACCCAAGTACTTAGATCCCCGGCAGTCGTCGCGTTGTGGTTACCCCCATAGGAGCTCAAAAATGTTCAAATAAGCGGCTGCTGGTAAATATGCCAATTGGTATTTACATTTTGATACTTAAATTCTCAATTTTGTCTTATTATGTCCAATCACCAAGGAAATATTGAAGTCGTGGTGAGGAACTCACACAAAATCGACTGATGACTAATCGTGGCGGTGCGGCCGTTTTTTGGTTCTGCCGCCTCTAGCCGCCTTCTTCTTTTCGCTGCCGAGTACTCCGTACTGTACTTGCAAATAAATTATAGCCTGATTAGGTAGAGGTAGGGCCCTGATGTTGATGGTATAATCCTCTGAGGATGAACAGGAAGCAGATGCAGATAAAAATAGCATACCTAGGTAGTTTTTACTGGGCTAGTGAGAAGTGTCGTTGTCTTGTATGAAGCAGGATATACATATTGTAATGCATCCATCCCAATTCATCAGCCCAGCTAATGGACACTCACTCCCATTATATCACAGACGCTCCGGACAAACTACTGTCGCGCGCATATTGATATTGATGTTGAAATTGTATCGCCTGTAGGGGCATATTCAACAGGTAGGTAGCTTGCATAAACTAGACGAATGATCCGGATGGATCTTGATGGTGACCTGCTTTACATCGTCTGCTGTTGATCACCTTTTATACAATGGCGAGACTCGGCCCCGTAGAATAAAACGCGAATACTGATTGTGGCGGGCAGAAATGATGTAGGTAAACCTCTTATTCCAATTGTCTACCTAGGTAGTTACGTCTAATTTCGTGTGAGATGGAGACCTATCCCGAAGAGCTGGTTATATGAACGCCCCAACTCGGGAGTGGCCGCCACGTCTTACAACGGACTTGGCTATTAAAAAAAAAAAAAAAAAAAAAAAAAAAAAAAAAACGCCAGCGACATGTCTTGCTTAGACAATCCGTCCCCCTCGTCAGCCGCAATCGTGCTCGAGTGGGACGTTCTTGGGCGCCCAATCGGCCCCGTCCACGTTCGGGCACCAACCTGACGCTGATTCACCGGCGTCGAGCGAATGAGCGGCTCGGTGAGCCAACTGTGCACGGTTGTGATGGGGAGAAGGGGTTTAGACCGACAGCGAACAACCCACGGGCCAAGTCTCGGAGGAGGGCGGAGGGCGGTAAAGGTCAAACAAACAAGAACAGCGAATGGAAAGACACAGGTTGGCGTGACATTGACCCGTGCTCTGTGACTCGAGAGTCGTGTCAAACCGTCGAAGCTCACGCATGCCTGCACATCTCTCTTACATTTTCCCCTCCCGGCTTCAAGACTACGATCCTGACTGTTGGCGTATGTGGTGTGGTATATGTACCTGTACTTCCTCGTAGTCGAACAACCGGTGCATATCGGCTTTTGTTCACACTGACGAAATATACCAAAGAATCATTGCTTCTCGCCCAAAACCTACGTGGATAAAATACCTACCTTTTGCGCCCAATTCCATTTCAATCTCACCAACCCACCATGCCGCCGCCCTCACACACCCGCCTATCCACAATCCTCCTGCTCGCCCTAGCAGCCCTGGCCACAGCGACAACAAAAGGCATAAGAGAAGGAGAGGGCGAGGGCGAGGGTGAGGGCGCCGCCGCCACCACCGCTCTACCACGGCGTCAGGAGGCGGATGGGGGGGATGAGCCGTCCGTGGGCTCGGCCTGCCCGGACGCCGAGGGCCAGTGGAACTGCATGACGACGAGCTTCCAGCGGTGCGGCGCCGGCCGGTGGAGCGAGGTCCAGCAGTGCGCCCTCGGCACGCGCTGCTCGCCCGCCGGCCGCACCTACCAGTTCCACGTCGACTTCGCCGACGGCTACCTCGGCGCCGCGCCGCCGTCATCCCCCACGTCGGACGGCGTGCGTGCCACTGGTGGTGGCGCCGGGACCCTGGCGGGCTGGGCACTGCTAGGCGGATTGGGGGCGACTCTTGCTGCGGTCCTGGTTTGATGGGGGGGGGGGATATAAATTACTATCGCATCTGAGATGCCTCGAATTTATCTGACTCGAGGTCGATTTCGTTCGGGACGGGGAAGTCGGGCGTCTGGTGTAAATGTGATTGTGTATACTTGGGAAGGGAGGCGCGTTCATGGCGGCCTACTTTTGATTACGGCAGGCGTTTGTTTCTGTCTCATATCGGCACGGGGTTAGAATATCGGCTCGCGCTAGACGAGTACCGGGAATGAAGTCTACCTGCGACTGATTTGGGGACGCGATGTGGAAGCGGATCGGAGCAGCTACTTCATCGAGTCCAGGAAAGACGAACAACGAGGAAGAACCGCGAGGGTTGTTGAAACCCAGAACGATGGCGGCAGCGGTATGGAGGCACAGCCGACTTCGACGATCAGGGAATTTTTGCACGTGTAAGCCATCAAGCAAGACAAGAGAATGAACACAGCAATTCCCCGAGTCATGTGAACGTCTTCCCAGCCATGATAAATATATATGTATGTATGTATGTATACGCCCTCATGCTATCAAGAGCCCATAGATAGTATGCTTCATCTTCATTCTTCTTTTCCATTCATCTCCAACTCCCCCAGCAATTCAAAATAATGATGCCCAACATGCTTTACCCCCAACACCTTACTGATGATGTCCCGAGGAACTCCGATACATGACATGACATGACAAGCAAGAACACAGGAAACTGGGAAAACAACCTTTTCTTTTCTTTCATGACATATCATGTTCTCATCACCCGTATCTTCCTTCTATAGTTATACCTCCCCCGCCCGCACATGTTGTGTTTTCAGGATAATTCCGCAACGGGAGGGGTTGCCATCACACGTTGGCGGTCCCGGGCCACTCCCGCTCGTCCTCCTCGCGGAAGCTGAGACGGGAGAAGGGCCGAGGCGGCGTCGACGACCCCACCAGCGCGCGCCTCAGCCCCACGCCGTAGAACCGCTGCTCGCGGAAACTGCCCAGGTAGCCCGCGCTGCCAAACGACTTGGCCTGCCGGTGCTGCAGTGCCGTGGGCGCCGGGCGCTCGAGCGGGGGCGGACCAGGTACCTTACCATCGCTGCTGTCTTCCTCTGATGGCTCGTGGCTCGTCGTACTTTGATGAGCCTCGTCTTGCTTGATGGTGAGGCTAGTGACGGCGTTGCTCTTTTCTGCGGACGACGGCGCTTCGGCTTCGGTGGTCTCCTTGTTCTCCTCGGGGGGAGTGGTGGCGGGTGGCGACGAGAAATCGTAGTCCGGCTTGGATTGCGAGAAGTATTCTTTTTCCGGTTCTGTTTCGGGGACTGGGGCGGAGTCGCCTTCGCTTTCCGTGCGAGTACCATCCTGCTCTGTTATCGGTTCTACAGCTACCCTGTCGTTCGGGGTTTTGTAACTCGAAGATTCCTTGATTCTACGTCCCGATCGCGAAGAAGTCTCTGTCACCCAGTCTTCATAACTCGAATTATCGAGGTGTTGTTTTGTCGGTGCGGATTGAACGCAGTCAATTGCAGAACGAACGGGACCGTTCTGGTAATCCAGTTGTGATGTGGGCGACGACGTGGGCCGGTGCACGTGCAACTTGCTCAGATAATTGTTCACCTTTCCATGTTCGTCGACTTCGGTGTTCAATAGCGGCTCACGAATATTCGGGGTAATTATGACACTGCTGCGTATCGAGGGACTACCACCAGCCACCAGGTCTGGGGTTTGTGGTCTTGTTGAAGCCGTTGACCCTTCCGTAATATATCTCTCCCTGTCGTTATTATGAGATTCTTTTGCAGAGGTCTCGGTGTAATCTTGCTCCCGGCGGGAGATGCTAGAGTCTGACGTCGTTTCTGTTGTGAATGTGTTTGTAGGTCCGTACGAGGTCGTCAGATCAAAGGACGTCGCTGTCGTACCATCACGGCTGAATTTATTGTGGCGACTAAGCGATCCCTGCGAGCCGGTATTACTCAATTCATAAGTTTGTCTGCCCGGTACCAGTGGAAACAACCGGGCCCCCGTGATGGGATCACGAGCTACCCTAATCCGTATGTGCAGAGGAATAGGCACAGGACTCGAAACCTCTGGTGTCTCTAAGAGTTCGCTTCCTCTAGAACCCAGTCTGTCAGTCGACGAGTCTTGTCCGTTCGTAGTAGGCCTATTTGATGGTACCGTGAGGTCGCTCAGCCTTCTAGAAGATATGAGGCCGGTGTGAATCGACGAATAATCCTGTGGTACCGCACTGGCATCCCTATCTGGTTTCACCGTTTCGATATCTCGATTAACAATGGTACACGTGTCTTTACACACCATCTCAATATCGCGCTCGATACGTTGTTTGAGTCGATCCAAAACATAGGCCTTAGGCTTTCCAGACGACTTCTTTTTATTCCCTGGCTTTTCGATTGGTTCTCGTGCCACCAAGGTCTTATGCAAGATGAAATGCCCTCGCTTTCGTGCGGTCATTCGAACAGCAATCGCGTTGCCTCGTAGGACATCCGCCACACCGGTCTGTAGTCGGTCTAGAAGCGTCTCGACGGTTCGCCTGCACAGACACGTTTCCGGACCAAGTGTAAATGCCAATGGTTCGTCTATCGTCCAGCCCCGACCCCGAAGTTCGATGATGTAGAACTCGAAATCATTCATCCGAGACACTGATTCGTCGGCATCGCGGCAAACTTGTTCAATGGCCGTCTTGGCTTTCTCGACAAATTCGATGCAGTCCGTCGCCTGATCCTTCCAAAACACATTGACGCTGGCCCATGTCGTTCGCTCCAAATTGTCGAAAAGAGGACCAACATTATTCTTGGCCGATACTAGCATTTCAATGCCATCGCCATCCTGCGGTCGGCAGTGCCTGCACCCGCTATGGCTCGCGCATGAATCTTGTAGTGCCCCAAACTCTTTTCTCTGCAATCTAAACACACCATCCACCGCATAGCACGCGTCAAGAAATAGATCCTCAGCGTTGGCGAGGGTGAGCGGTGATAGTTGGCGGCTGTTAACTTCAATAGTTTCGTGCCACTGGTGGGGTTTGCGATGATGATTTTGGCTCGTAAATGAGAAGCGGATGGTATAGCCAGGTATGGATTCAAATTCCTGCTGTTTTTCGACGAAGAAGGAACGCGGTATGCTTGTCAGTGGCTGCACTCGTCCCGGACGGTACGGGAATGTCTTCTGTTCCTGTAAACTGTCTTCCCGTACCGGACTATCCTTCCAGACAAAAGCTTCATCGTGATGCCGCAAAAAGAGCCCCACCATGTAGTGCGTGGATAGAATGACCTCTCGAGCAGCTTCAGTTCCTAATGGTTGTCTCTGATACGACCTGAGCGTCCGCGATGCCCAGGCTTCGATCCCGGTTCCGATCTCATGTCTAAGGACTTGCAGTTGTATTTCATATCTCAGGGGTTTCGCCAATCCATCACTGCCGGTGCGGTCCAGAGCACTGGAGTCTCTCCGTGTGATAAGTTCTTTGGAACAGTGATCTACCCGGCGAATCAAGGCTTCACACAATTCCTCAGTAGGCTGTAGTAACGAGGAGCCTTCGTAGTCCTGGCTGTGGGCGTAATTCAAGGGCTCGCCGAAGTTGACGGTGACCCGTATACTGAGGCTGCGCACGCGTGGGGAGTCTCGAAAAAGCGATCTCGTCTCAGACACAGCAGCATCCTCCTTGGCTGCAGGGATCAAGTCTTCCGATGGCAAAGGCTGCTTTGATCCGAGCTCCTCGCTTCTCACTCCTTGCCTGTGCCGATAAACATCCTTTCTGAAGCTTTTCATGTCATGAACGAAGCTCTTCAATCTGGCCGGGAAACGTCCGAAGCCTGTTTTACTCTTGACTGTAGGTCCCTGGGCTGCCATTTCGCTGCCCTGCCGCTGCCTAATAAGCTGTAATGCGGGTAGCTAGTTATGGGAGAAAGCCACTGACGCAATAGACAAACCTGGGCACGTAACTAGGCAACACGCAAAACCGGTGGTTCATTCATTAAGGAAATAAACAAGATCAGATTGAACACGTCGTTTCGCCGTCCTGCGACAACAACGGAAGGGAAATCAATATAAAAGAGGAAGGCTGTGAGGAATCACAAACACTGACTCGTCTACGTAACGCGGTCCGAGGGGTAGGGACGGCATGGCATGTCTCTTATGTGGGACTGCATGTCTTCTACGGCTTGTTTTCGCGACGGTCCCCATTTTTGGCCTGACACAGGCATGCCAGCATTGACTAACAGTCCAAGTAAGGGTCTGCAATTGGGCCTGAGCAATGAGGGTCCGGGTCTGCGAAGGAGCCGCAGTGGCGTGGCTGGCTTCGACGCAAGCCGGACGAAGACGAGACAGACAGCATGACCGGTCGGGCTGGCAGCCAGCCCAGCGGGAAGATGCTAGCCTAGCCATGCAGCGCCGATGGATTGTTCAGGCGGTGACAGGCGATCGGGTGGCACCAGGCCAAAAGCTGGCACCAATCGTGGGCTGGGGGTGGTGTGACGAGGATGGATCACGGAGCTGGCGTCCCAATGCGATCGCGACGCGACCATGCTGTGTCTACTGTGTACGTGCCAAGTGCCCCCGGGTTACCAAGTGTTGCTGTGTCAACAACTGTCAGCTGCACGCATGGCACACCTACCTGCCTTGGTTTCGCTGGCGCGTCTTGGCCCGTCTCTCATCTTTGTTGCTTAACCGACCGTTGTTTCGAACAGGATTGGATTGGGCTGCGTGGGTGAACAAGCGACGAGTGCGACAAGCAACAGCTGTCGGGTTCAGTTGTGTGTCTCTATTCCGGGAGCCCTGGTTGGCTTGCCCAACCGCCATGTGGCTAGCGCCAAGATCCTAACTTAATATAGGCAAGACCCGGCTAGCAGCGCCCGGCCTGGGCTGGCCATCCTTCAACATGTCGTGCTCGTTGCCGTGTAATCGGCTCTCGCCTTGACTTGTTTTATACGACAGCAATCGCCATCACAAAACCTTTACAAAAAAGATGAGATTCTATGTTGACTACCACACATTCCTATATCATACAAGTATCAAGCCAACCAGTACGCCTTCGACCGGCGATCGGCAGCCTGCCACACAGGAGCATTGGGGCGCAGGCAGTACTCCGTAAGTAGGGTTGCTTTCAGAGGAAATAACACCCTGATATGTGTGTCCTTCTGTTATTCGGCGGCAGCGCTCATCATAGGCGCCACAATGCTCCCCTCCTGGCCATTAGAATAGACGACCCAGACAATCTCGCTCGTGAAAAGACAAGTAAAACAGAAGAAAGACGACATGGACGAAGATGGAGGGTGGGGAGGAGCAAGAGCTAATCATCCAGGGCCCTTCATTCACCACGTTCTTCGTGACACCATTACCTGCCGAGAGTGAGATGACAAAGGACGGTGATTCTAATTTTGTCTATCTGCTTCTTCCCATACAAAGTGCTGGGGGAAGGGTAATGCAGTTTCTCGTCCACGGCAGAAAACCCTAAAACGAGGAGGAGACGTCCAGCGAAAAGGCGACGAAGTGGTTTTTCTATCCTTTCTGCCTCGTTCGCAGGGCTGCCACTCCAAAAAATCGCGATAGCTCCCTTTTCTCTACCCATTCCCCATCACCCATCCCGATTCTTCGCCGCAGAAACTACCCAGAAATGGCCAAGAAGAAGAACAAGGGGGCTCGTCCCGCGGACCGTCACGAGCCCGCCGTGGTGAGAGACTGGGAGAGATACATGGGAGCGGGCGAGTTACCGGACTGGCAACGACTCATGGAAGATCTCGGATTCGAGGCCGAGTTCACCAGCAAGAACCAGTGTCGAAAGGTATGCAAATAAACACAATCCAACCTCCACCCGAAGCTTGGGAGGAAAAGACCATGCTAAGGAAGCTCCCCCCCCACCCGTTTAGGTGCTGAAGACGGTATGGGTGAATATCCCCGACTTCTTAGACGCGGTGAAGAAGCATCGGCCTGTTCACCATTTCGAGAACCAGCGCGAGCTCGCCGACTATACCATAGAAAGACGCCGCTTCTACCCCAAGTGTGCCATCAAGAAGGACAGTCCGCTGCGACAGCTGCTAGCCCACATCCTTGTCAACCGGGGCAGAAAGGGGCACGGAGCCAACGCGCTGGCTGTGCAGATGGGAGGACTCTCGCTTCTGGGTATGTAATGGATTAATTGGGAAAGAGGCTGTTGTGCAAATTGTAGGACAGAATGTGGGGGGATTAATCTTCTGTATTGATGAGGGACTAC
This sequence comes from Xylaria palmicola, assembly GCA_022385595.1. Taxonomy (NCBI): domain Eukaryota; kingdom Fungi; phylum Ascomycota; class Sordariomycetes; order Xylariales; family Xylariaceae; genus Xylaria; species Xylaria palmicola. Next base: position 181,890 of record MU281397.1, read on the forward strand.
GGTGTATGATTGGCGGACTAGCTCCTGATCTCCCATATTCTTATCTTGCCGCCGTCGTTTCCGACGGCTAGCATGTCGCTTTTCGGGCTGAATTCAATAGCTTCGATCCTTCCCAATGGCGTCTGCTCCGTTGGCCAGTTCCTGTAAACAGTACAGCTGGGTAGATGGACTAGCTTGAGAGCGTCTCTCTTGTGTCGCGAAGCGATGGCCAACAACTGCCCATCCGGGCTGAACGTAAGCACTGTGACAGGGGTAGTGAGCTGCAGGAGAGCTCGAGCGGGCTCGGGCCGCGATTTCACCTTAAGTTCGTCCTCCTCCGAGGGCAGTATCAATGTATGGCGGTCGTAGATGTTCACCACGCCACTGTTGGCACCCACCGCCACCCAACGGTCTTCGCCCAGTAGTTCGGGACCGCCAGCACCGCCAAGCGCTATGGCTGAGCCGCCATTCGAACCTTCATCGTTCCACACTGCCAGGAATCGTTTTGAAACCATGCTAAACTCTCCGACCTGCCCGCCTTTGCCCAGAATGGTAAGACCATTGCCGGTTCGCCACCAACAGAAGTCAATGATGCCGCCTCGGCTGTCGAGCCTAGCGGCTGTGATCCATTGCATTGTGTGAATATTCAAGATATTGATAACACCACCGCCTTTCCTTGTTGACGCGATCAAACCAAGGTATCGTCCACATGGGCTCAGTCTGAAACGCTCCCACGTTCTCTGCTCCTCCTGATGACCGATGATCTTATTAGTCTTTTGTATAGCTCCGGTCTCAATGTCCCAGGAGTGTATATATCTCCGACGACCTGCAATAAATATCTTTTTGCCGTCGGGGGTGAATTGGGCCCGCCGTATAGGTACCTGCTTGACCTTTGTCGAGGTCAAGAGAGGGTTCGGTGTTGGATACGCGGTTGGCGCGATATGGTGCAAGAATAGGAGTGAGGAGGTACTCGAGGATAGTAGGACCGGGTATTCGGGGTGGAAGGCTAGCGAGGTGATGTCGTGATGGGCATCTGGTATGTCACGAGTTCTCTGAATGTCAATAACCTCGGGGCGAAGTCTCTTTACTCTCGCCGATGTTGTGCTGTTCATAGCACTGGCGTCTCGAAGTAGTCTATCCAAAGGCAAGGCATCAACATTCATGTTATCACCCTCCTCAGCTTCATCCGATGCGTCCGACGAGTCAGAAGCAGCGGATGATCGTCTACGGCGCTTCTTTGGTGGCTCCCCTGCCCGTCGTGCCCATTCAGGAAGAGGGTTGAGTCGTAGATATTGCTGTCGCAGACGCAAGGCGTACTCAGCTCCGTTGATTACATCGTCGGCCTCGCTCGTCCGCAGTTTCCGTAGCCGGGTCGCCTCGGCCAGCGACACCGTGAGGCGTTCGTCGTCGCTGTCCTCCCACGCAGGCGCGTCTTCCGGGTCTGGCTGTACTTTACTGGAGACAGGTGCCAGAACAAGCTGTTGGCCGTCGGCTGGTGTCTTGCCCAGGTCAATGTCGAAAGCAAAGAAGTCGGCATCGTCTGCGTCTTCCAAGCCCGTCCCCTCCTCGTTATTTATTACCCTTCCTAGGGCATCCGTCTTGCTCCCGTCCCCGTCGCCTGCCAATTCATCCTTGAAGAGATTTGCGCGGAAATTGGCGGCATCGCCTAGAACAAATCGTTCAAGGTCCTCCTCGTCGGAGTCCTTCTCGCGGGGCTGGCGTTTCCGTGTGCCTGGTTGAGAGTCTTCGTCGCTCGAATAATCGAAATCTTCATGATCCGACGACGAGCTGGATTCACTATCCATCGACAGATCAGGGCGTCTGGTAGCCATTGTGTGCCGCTCGATTGCTCCTATGGACAAAACGATCGATGCGCTGCGATTAGGTACCTTTTTATCGAAATAACTTTTTTTTCTTATCGAGACTGCTTTGCATTTGGGTAATCCCTGTCAGGATGAACTTGGAGCTTGGGGTACGTAATTACCTAAGCTAGTGGGGCAGACCTCGAGAATGCATGGCACGGGAGACTCGATATATGCATCTACTGGGTTGATACCTTTTCGCAAGACATCGCAGAACAATAAAACCGTCAAGATATATGCCTTCTAGTATACCAATTTTCCCGTTTTCCCGTTTGATAGTATTTACATGATGTAGTCATAGAATCTGAGTTGACATATCCGTGGCAGGATTTTCTCATGGCAGAGATGAAGCAGCAATCAGCTCGCCTTCAAGGGAGCCCAGCCTCTCGCTCACAGACTCGGGGCTGCGCAGCGTCAGGACGGCAGCCTTCTGCGCCACATTAATCAGGTTCTGGACCTTGCCCCCCTGGGCCAGGCCGGCAACGAGCGTGCCCATGAAGGTGTCGCCGATTCCGTTGACGGACGCGACATCCGTCACTCGCTCGCTGGGCGGGTACATCCTCATGTACACGCCCCCGACCTCCGCGTGGTCGTTGATGCACCTCGACAGGATGAACTGCTCGTGCGCGGCGTCGTAAAGGCGAGGATCGTCTTTCCTCAGTATCGTAACCAGCAGAGCCCCCTCGCTCCCCAGCTTCGTGATGATCGTCGGGATGTAAGGCAGTAGCCGGATGGCCTGTTGTGGGATGCCCGCATCCGTCATGGCGGCAGACGTGAGCTTAACGAATCGGTCTCTGGCTCCCTTCATGCCGAACGCGTCGATGACGGACCACCACCGGGCGTCGTCGAAGTACTCGTTGTTCTGCGCGGCGGCGTGCATTGCCGCCAGCTCGTACTGATTCGGTGTAGAAAGATCGACAGTGGCCTGGGGAAAGACACCTAAGTTCTCGAGCCCCCGCCCACTACAAAACAGTCGCGCCGATTTTTCTTTGGAGACTGGTTCGAAGGCTACCTGCGCTTGGTTTTGTTTACCCGCCTGCATCCATGATCGGATGTCATGGTCTCTCCAGTTAGCGTCAACCACGAGCCACTTGGGCCTCGAGGATCCGATGGTAGCGGCCCAAGAAGGCGAGAATGGCTGGTTGCTGAAGATGTCCATGTCTGCCATAGCAAGTACAAGGTGTTTATTTGAATCGTTTACTGACACGTATTGTGCAGTCCGGCTGCCCGGGTGCTCGTCGGGACTTAATTGTTGAATGCATGAAGTGTCCATTCCACAGGACTCCAGTGACGCCAAGACTGTCGAACCGGCACTTGGACAGTCAGTTGGCGGAAAGCTCTCACCGCAGTATAGGCACTTACAGGTCACGGCCGACCATGCTACAAAGCCGTACTTTGGTATGCTTGTTAACTCGGTGAGCTGCAAGTGCTACGTTACGCCCGACCCCCCCTATTGACTGGCTGATGCGTGATGGGTTCGATGTATGGAGTTGCGGGCTCGGGTCTTGAAGTGAATTTGCGCCAGCATAGTCGCAGCTTAAGTCTACGGCGACAGACCCGGCAACCAGAATGTCCGCTTGGGGCGTCACCTAGGATAGTCAGTCTACACATACCATCGACGATTTTTAAGGCAATATTGCTTCAGGATTTACGTGGTGATTAGGATTTTTTAGCAGATTCAAGTCAAGAGGTCTCATACCTCGGTTGTTGCTGTCACTTTCTGTATTGGAACAGCTACATTGCTAGCTGTCTCTAAACCGCTCCACTGCCTCACCCTGCGCTGTATTTGTTAGACGAGTATGGTAAAGGAATGAAAAGAGCTTCTAGCTCACGGTTTACTGGAAGTGGATGGGTCCTCTGAGATGAGCCTAGATACTGCAGTGGCTATCTTTGTAGCTCGCTCCACGTTTGACTGCACCAAAGCAGCGTTTGATGTCACACTCTCCTCATTGGTCAGGGCCCGGATTCTCCTCAGAATGAAAGGTGTGTTTTCGCTCCCGTGAGCTCCTTGCTCGTTCGCTTCGCGCACTGCCTGCTCGATGATCGCGGCCATCTTACTGCTGGGTATAGCATGCGTTTCCGGTATGGGATTTGCGAATAGCATACCCGTTTCAATGTTAAGTCTTTCTTGTGCGACAATCATGGCCGCGGCATGCTCTTCGTCTTGAAAAACAAAAGGGCTCTTGACACCGCTTTCTCTAGCCCAGAAGGCGGGAAAGTCAATGTCGCCCTTTCGCCCATCAGCGAAGGTCGAGACAAGTACACCCTGGGTTTCCAGGTATTCAAGGGTTCTGGGAATATCCAAGAAGCCTTTGCAGCCGCTGCTGACGACCGCCATCCTTGTCCTTCCCAGTTCGGTCAGGTCAGCGCTGATGTCGAAGGAAACATGGCCACCCCGATGAACTCCACCAAGGCCGCCAGTGCCGAAGACTCGAATCCCAGCCAACCTTGCCAGAACCGTAGTCCCCGCAATCGTGGTGCCGCCGTTGATCTTTTGTCCCCAGATGCTCTGGATAGAAAGTCAGTGGCCATCAAAACCAGCACGTCCTTCGGTTATTAAACATACCGATCCCGCAAGGTAGGCAATGTCTCGTCGAGAAGCCTTCCTTGGGGAGCCCTCGACTATTTGCGTAACTTCGTCGGGAGTGAGTCCGACGGTGGGCATGCCGCCCAGGATGCCGACGACGGCAGGGACACCGCCATGTTTTCGAACAATGTCCTCGAGACCAAGCTCTCCCAGGGCGCCGTGTGTGTATATAGTGGACTCGAGCGCAACCACAGGCTTGTTGGTGGCCAGGGCCTCGGTCACTTCCTCAGATACCCTGAGCAATTCCTTCAAGCCGGCAAGGCGTCCGGAAGTATAGGCTCGACACAGACGTCCAGAGGACGAGAACGAGGGTCTATTCAGCGCCTGACCGGTTCTCAACGCGTCAGAGGTCCGACAATAGCCCGCCCATCTCCCGATATGCGGGGCGGATCTGCGGAAGCTCTGCATGATAAAGGATGTCCCCCCTTGAACGCCGGAGATATATGTGACCCCAAACTTGAGGAGTACGAGGGGTATGAAGAGCACTATACGTAGCAGCTCGTTCCGAATCAGTAGCTGCTATTGGTCGCGGCCGGGAACCTGTTCCACCTCGTATTGGTTCGACGTACCTTGTAGTGCTGGTAGCTATCGATAGACAAATGCCCAAGGTGATATATAGCCAATTGAATAGGTAGATGCGATGAGTTTGCAATAAATAGAACGCCCCCAATGTTGTTAAGGATGCAGAGCTACGGTGTCCGCCGGGTCACTCAGAATTAGTCACTCTTCTCTAGGTAGATAAGGTGGTCTGCCAAGGAAACCACAACCCCGGCTGCCAGACTTGCGATGTCGACTTCGGAGGGCACATCGAACCCGGGGCGGAAACCTCCGAGGCCCTGCAGCACGGACCACTCACTAGGTACCAAAGGCCAGGTAGACGGGCCCGTTTGTCCCACCCTCGATTTGTGCCCCCTATAATATTATAATATTTGGCCGGGTAGCTAAGTCTAGCTAGCTCCCGCTCTGAAACGTGAGGACGCCATGCATGTGATTCATCGTGGTTATCAAACACTACAAAAACATTAAGTCTTTAGGTAAGTTAGCTGTGCTTATTCGCCCAAGCTAAAAATAAAAAAAATCTGTACTTGCTTCCATGTCTTCGTCGGGCTCGACCATCTACCTATGTCGCGAGTGCAGTCTCGACAACATAATGAGATGCCTCTGATTCACAACTACCTCTCTAAAATAACAAGCTTGGTTGTAAATACCTAATATGATGGTGCTCCTGGCGACTGCGCGACATACGTAGGAAGGAAACAGATCGCTTCGACGTGTAGATAATTCCGGAGCTACAGGGCCGGTTGTCCTCTAGGCTCTCCATCTCCAGCATGCCAACTTACATGATCCCCGTTTAGACCAGAGCACCCTTGCCTTGGCAGAAATGAACAGGCCTGCCAGCTATTATTATAGGGGCGTAGCCGTGGTTCCGAGTCCGTGTATTTCTATGAGGGCATCACCAGCCCACCCCTCTCTGTAGAATGTAACCGTAAATACCTAACCTTGAAGCTCACTACGACCCCGATTCCCAGTCTATAGCTCCCGTACGGCTCGCGTGCGACGACATTAGCCCCAAATGAGGTCTCTCGGGGGCTCCATCGCGCTGGTCCCGCTATTCGCCGCATCGGCCCTGGCAGCTGATTTCGTGACCTCGGGCGGCCAAATCTTCACGCCGGGCTTCGCGATCCTGGATGCGCCGCAGCCCGGCACGCCCCTGGGCGGAGGTGCGTAGGACCCCCCGGACTATGCAAACAGGTCCAACGAGGAACGCCCTAATGTCTCGCTCTTGGGTAGACACGATCGAGGTCGCGCTGGACGTGTCGGCCAACGGCAAATTGAACCTGCCCCCGTACGATTCGGACAGCCCTAGCCTGATCCACAGCATCACCATCTTCCTCTACAGCTACGAGACGGGGCGGAACTTCACCGTCACCAATGGCACCGCCTCGGAGAACAACGCCACCCTGGGCGACATCATGCTCTCGGAGCCGGGGAGCACCGTCAAGCACGTGAAGTGGACGTGGCCGGACTGCCTGATCGGCGACGGGCAACCGGACGGCCCCGATAGTGACCGTGGGAACTACAACGTCAGTTGGGATTGATTGATTGCCATATATGCTGATTCCTCGTCGAACGTCCAGGGTTGCTGATGGCTTTCTCGTCGAGTAGATTTCCATCCGTCAGAACTTCCGGCTGAATGGCGAGGATCACTACACCATCTTCGACGTGCCCATCGCCGTCACCAACAGTATTAATTTCGTCGGCAACAACCCGGCTTGCGACTCGGTCGACAATCCGCTACTGTCGCCTGAAGAGATTGACGCCGAGGCCGCGAACAGCGTCGGTGTCCTGTTCGCGCCGGGCGACGCCACGATAATCCAGCAGTCGACGGGCGGGGACGGGGGCGGGGGCCTGGGCGGTGCCGGGTCGGTCTCGTTCGAATGGAGGCCCGCTGCCTTCGGACTACTAACAGTCGCAGTGGCTCACCTGTTTTCTTTCTGATGTGTATCCCCGGCAGGGGCCTTATTATGAGGACATGAGGGTTAGTTAGACCATCGACACCCGTGTATAATACAATAGGTAACACGAGAAGACGTACCCCAGCTCTCGCGGCGTGCAGATCTGGACACATTTTAGATAGTATTTTAACCCATATAATGTGTAAAATGCTGCAGAAACCCATCCTTAGGTAGTCAATGATATTTCCTTCCGCTTTCGAACTTTGATACGCCGTGCAGGTTAGCTTCGCCAACTATAGCGAACCACAATAATAAGAAAGTGAAGTCATTACCGCATTTAGACACGCCCGTCATGGATTCAGGGACAATGCCCAGCATCTTCCCCGCATCGTCGCCGTCCTACCAACCCCAGAATAACCTCGGCAGCTACCTTTCAGGGGCATGCGCGTTAACATGCGGCGTTGAATAGCTGGGAGGTTATGGATCGTACAAAAGAGCTAGTCATGTCTCATAGCACAGGCGCCTTTGTTCTCGTTAGTCTCACCCGAGTTGTAACCCAGCTCGTCTCTCTAAGCTGCTGAGAAAATCAATGTCACACTTACAATTGACTTCGTGAGACGTGCTGCGGCTTGCTATTAATTGCGTTGAGCGCGAGTGAACCAGCATCATATTCCAGAATGCCCATCCATAATGGATTGCTCCCCCGTGAGGGCTTCACTGCTGACCCGGTGCTCAAGCTACTCGGCCGCACGGCGCTCAACCCCATCATATTACTGCCTGCGTACTTGCTAGCCAAGTTCACCAAGAAAGGCGAGGATTTCAGAATGCTACATCCCACCGCATTCTCTCGTTTCAAAACTATATTCTATCTTGCCCTCGTGCGGTACTTGAGTCGGAAGTTCTCCGACGGTGTAACGAATAGCTGGACCGACGACAAGTATGACTGGCCCCGAGAGATCGCCGTAGTCACGGGCGGCGCCGGCGGGATCGGCGGGCATATTGTCAAGTTGTTAGCCGAACGGGGTGTGAACGTTGTGGTGCTGGACATCCAACCGATGGCATTCGAGGCGGGTAAGCAGCCCGGCCCAACTCCGAATGAGAGAGAATAGAGCTCATGGGCAATTCACAGGTCCGAAGGTCCACTACTTCAAGTGTGACATCACCTCGGCTGCCGACCTAGCAGAGGTAGCCGAGGAAGTCCGCGCCAAGGTCGGCGAGCCCACGATTCTGGTCAACAACGCCGGCGTCGCCCGGGGCAAGACGATCCTCGAGACGACGGAGAAGGACCTCCGGTTCACGTTCGACGTCAACACGTTCGCGCACTACCACACGGTCAAGGAGTTCCTGCCGTCCATGGTCGAGAGGGACCACGGCATGGTCGTGACCGTCGCGAGCTTCGCGGCGTGGCTGGCCGTGCCGAACATGGTCGACTACTCCATGTCCAAGACGGCGGCGCACGCGTTCCACGAGGGCCTCACGGCCGAGCTGAGGACGCGGTACAGCGCGCCCCGGGTCCGGACTGTCATCGTCAACCAGGGCTACACCAAGACGCCGCTGTTCACGGGCTACCACAACGGCTCGCCCTTCCTGCTGCCCACCCTCGAGCCCGAGTCCGTGGCGGACGCCGTGTGCCGCCAGATCTTCACCGGCCGCAGCGGCCAGGTCATCACGCCGTCCTTCGGGAGGACCTTGCAGCTCTTGCAGGCCCTGCCGCATTGGTACACCTATCGTCTCAGGGCGAAGGGACAGAATATCATGACAAACTGGCGTGGCAGACAGGTGGTGCCGGATTTGGACAAGTATTACGAGAGCAAGGAGAAGAGAATTGATCCTGAAGAAAGTACAGTCCTCGTGGCTGAGGAGAACTGAGGTGCCTAGCGCACATGATAGCCTTGGGGGTGCTAGAAGCTTAAAGACGAAGAAGGAAATACGGTGAAGCCTTTGTATCGTGTTTTAGGCTAGTTATTTTCGACGAGAAGCTCAGACCATGGTGCGTAGCAAGGGCCTGGAAGGATATTTGTATCTTTGCAATAATCTTCTACGGGGTTGAACATTCTCGAAAGGCCTGTCTTCGTCACGCCTACTTCATTTCTCCTTGCTTCCCAGGGCTTCGGATGTAATGAGACCCGTTTCCGGCTTAGTTGAGGGGCAGAATCTGAATACATTGAATGACTGCTGGTGTTTAATATTGAAACTAAATAAAGCACGAAAAGGAATAATAGCATGGCCTCTGCACTACACGCTGTTCAAAGAGATACAACTTTTGTCCGGAGTTCTTTTCTTTCAGCGGAAAGCTTTCCTGCTCGGATTTCCAAGGGTAATGCAAAATCAGGGCAGTCCCAGGACTGTTCAACACCATCTCCTACATGACATACACTTAATGCTGCTATTGGATTACCGCCCAAGATAACACAAGCAATACATCTACCTATCACGAAACTACGGATTAACCCCGGTCAAGCCGGAGATTACAGCACGAACCACAACCCAAGGCATATATGCCGGCAGTACAGACTTCGCTGGAATAGGTGGAATTCAAATATTGTGCAATAATAATAAGGCAATACTGGGATCGTCAGCAGTGTAAACTATGATATCACCTGGCCTATTGTATCAGGCTTACACCTATATCACGCATGAGCCGGCGTGCCATTCTAGTTGACGATATAGCTTGTCAAATCTAGACTAGAAGAGATGATAAGATGACAAGTCAAAGGAAGTTTTGGACGGGGAAAAGTGAGTGCGGAAAGAGGCTACAGTTATTCCATGACATGATCTGCTCGGGTTGAGTTAGTTTCAGCATTTCATTACTCGGCCAGTCACCTACCAATCTACCAAGCATGTCTCTCAACTACGGTTGCAGCATTCATGGCTAAAGGTTGGAATAACCAGCATAGCCTGGCCTGATTGGCTGCAACATACTGATTCAGACGAGCCCCTTCCAGCTCCACGAGGAGTCGCATTCACTGATACTGGCACTAGATAGGAAGTGATGGGTGATTCAAGCAGGTGGCCGAAGACTAAACTCAGGCCCGACAGGAACAACCGGACTTACACACCAGAGCCTTCACGTTGTACGTACTCCTCCTGCGACCTACATATTTAAACCTAGGCTGCGTCCTGTCTTGACTCTTCTTGGCAGGTCTGAGATCCTGTACTGACACCAACATCTGAACCAACCCCTTATTCCATCATCTTCTAACACGCTCTTCACAGGGGCGCTCTTCCCCTCACCCATGGCTAACGCGAGAGAGAACCGCGCGAACGAAGCAATTATCGACTTTACGCGGTCGTTCGCCTCTGGCAGCTTCATGAACGTGTATGCGGGCCTATACACGGAGGGCGTGCGGGCCGGCCAGGCCTGCGTCGCCAAGGAGTTCAAGACGGGCTCCGTCTACCAGGCGCGCTACTTCGCGGCGGAGATGGGTATCATCCGCAGGACGCAGGGGATCATCGACGACTGGAACGACGCCGGCGTCACCGCGGGGCGTATCCTCCTGAACCGGCCCGAGATCTGGGAAGACGTGGGCACCGGCGAGATGAACCTGGTCGAGCCGATGATCCGGAACTTCGTAAAGTTCAACAGCAACAGCGGCTGGGTCGACGACGGCGGCCACCCGTGGAGCCAGGCGATGCAGGCCCTGAGCCACTTCTCGTACGCCAACTCCAGCGGCCAGCTGCTCTTATGCGACCTGCAGGGCGGGCCGTACAACGGCGGATTGTAAGTGAACACACGGCCTCGGACAACCCCGTGTCTTATGAAGCGGCGAAGCTCACCGGCATCGCAGCATCCTCTCAGACCCCGTCATTATGTCGCAGCGCCTGGCGTACGGCCCTACCGATCTGGGGCCCGAGGGGATCCGTTTGTTTTTCCAGACGCACAGGTGTGGGCAGTTCTGCAAACGAGAATGGCAGCGGCCGAGGTACCGGGCCGTGGGCCCGGTTCCGAGGATGCAGGGCACATCGATGAGGGCTTATCTGCCGCCGCGAGGTGCCCGCAATCGCCGTCCTAGACTACAAGAATGAGATGACACTATGAGAAGGGAGGGGAAATGGGAATAGTTGGGTGGCAGACCAGAAATTGTTTATTGATATTATACCAGCGCTATATTCTAGAACTAATAGCGGAAGACCCTCCACATGTAAGTAGCAGTCACCTAAGAAGAAGTTCCAGGTTATTCTGGTAATAGCAATGACAAAAATAGATACCCATCACCTATTTCTCAACAAGAGGCCATCGATAACACTGAAGTTTCTAACCTAGGTACCGTGACTGGCTTACTCTGCACTACCGGGCACACAGTTGTTAAACAGGAACTGTATCAAGGAGACACTTCAAGTACTGTACGATTTAGGGGCACAAGCACCCATTATGTATGTATAGGTTTTCCCACCTCTCTCTGAAGTAGGTTGACTGATCAATACACGCTCATATACCTGTACTTCACCAACAGTCACGAAGCAAAATATTGATGTCCAGCTCGTATACAGACGTATGCGTCCTGTGTATTACTTGAATGGTACATTCATGTCTCTATCTACTCAGGGTCTCTCAGCCCGACTGCAAAATACAAACAGGCCGCCAATCAACACCCAACAAAGCCGTAAAACGACAGCATTTAGTACACAGGTAGATATAATGACAGAGCGCTTAGTTAGTACAGGCCGGAAATATATGCATCCTCCCTGACTCCGATCCACGAGAGAAAGGGGAACCTGAGAAAAAAAAAACGAAGTGAAAGCAATCGATGGGTCTTTTCTATACTGCGAAGCTATAGCCGCTGCCCAGCCGTTTCCGCCCATATCTGTACCACTTTCTAGCCTCGTCTGCCCAGAACACCGAGCTTGCTAACATGATCAAGCGTATAAGATCAACGAGGCTGAGGGCCTCGGTCTGGAAGACCTCTTGGAGCCAGGGGAAGTAAATGACCAGTAATTGGCCGGCCAGGCTCAGAGCCACAGCCCAGTTGAAGAGCTTGTTAGAGAATAAACCAACCTCGCCTCGGAAGATGGACTTGCTCTCGGACCGACACGCAAGCGCGTTAAACATGTCGAAAAGTACAAAACACGTAAAGGTCATGGTCGTGTCACGTCGTGTGACCTCGCCATCCGCTAACATCTCGCGATAATACACAAGCATCGTGCCAGTCATGATGATGGCTGCTGACGTCAAGACACGGGTGATCAGAGACCGGGTTAGCACTGGCTCACTGCGAGAGCGAGGCGGTCGGGACATGACGTCAGGATCAACTCGCTCTACGCCGAGTGACTGGGCTGGGGGGCCGTCCATTATGATATCTACGTAGAATTAGTGATGAGTCGCGGTTTGGTTTTGGGGTATATCACCCACTGATCCAGAGAATTTGCATAGCGTTTAGGGGTGTCTTGAACCCCAAACATGTGCAGAGGAAGACCAGCGTCAAACTAGCTACGCTGGTACTGAGCTGGAAGGTGATGAAATTCTGGATATTATTGAAGATGCCTTTGCCCTCCTCAATGGAGTGTAAGATGGTCGAAAAGTCGTCATCTGTGAGGATCATATCGGAGGCCTCCTTAGCAACATCGGTACCATGCATCCCCATAGATATGCCGATGTCAGCCCGTTTCAGTGCTGGGGCATCATTCACCCCATCACCAGTCATAGCGACGATATCGCCGCGAGACTGCAGAGCTCGGATGATCTTCAGCTTGTGATCAGGGTTGGTACGCGCAAATATGGTGGTGGTTTGCATTGCTGCCCCAAGCTCATCCTCAGTCATGCTGTCTATTTCGTCGCCGGTGAGCACAGGCTTCACAGATGCCTGGTTTGGTGAGTGTTCCCGAGGAGTCGCCGTTTGCATACCAAGTTGCCTCCCTATGGCCAACGCGGTAGTGGCGGAATCTCCCGTGATCATGATGACCTTAACACCGCCACGCATGAGTTTGCGGATTGAGCGAGCTACACCCGGCCTCGGTGGGTCGCTCATACCTACCAGACCGGCAAAAACTAGGCCTCGATATAATTCCTCGTCGTGCGATGGTGATGGACTTCCACTTCCTTCTCGCGCGACGGGTGTTCCGCTTCGAGAAATCGACCCCAGAGCAGCCGTTCTGCTGCGTGCTGACCTAGTGATAGGACCACTCGCAAAAGCCAAGACACGCAGTCCCGTCTCGGCCATACTCTCAGCTGCTTGAAGTGCTTCATGACGGCGCTGAGAGTCCATGACAACCTCACGACCATCCGATGTAAGATATGAATCGCAAGCATCCAAAACTTTATCAATTGCACCCTTCACATAAGCATATTCTTTCTCAGTGTTCCCAGGCTGTGCTCCAATCACAACACCCATCCACTTCCGCTCCGAACTGAATGGTATTTCTGCAGTCCGAGGTCCGATAGACTCTCTTACATCGTGCTCCTTGTATCTGTCGAGAAGATCGAGCATAGCAACATCTGTGGGCTGTCCTACCCATCGCGTGTGGGAGCTGAAGTTTTTGTTCTGTGCATCAGCCAGTATAGGTTTTGCCCCATGTGCTGGGCGGGCGTTATTGGCGATATTACCGATGCGTAATATTTGCAGCGCCGCAACGTCTGGGGTCTTCTCGGATGCTATATCGTCCGATTCTACATCCAGAAGCACCTTTGATCCAAAATACCACATTTTCGTGGTGGTCATATGATTCATCGTCAGGGTCCCCGTCTTGTCAGAACAGACGACATTGACAGATCCTAGAGTTTCCACACTCGGCATCTTCCGAACGATAGCATTGTGCTTTGCCATTCGATGGACACCTAGTGCTAGGGTCACAGTCACGATGATGGGGAGCCCCTCGGGGATGGCAGCCACAGCGAGTGAGATAGATATTGTGAAAAGGTCGAGCAACTTTTTTCCTTGTAATAAGCCGACCAAAGAGATAAGCGCAATTATTCCGAACGATATCTGGCTCAGTTGTTTCCCCAGCTGATCCATGTTAACTTGAAGAGGTGAGCGCGGGCTCTCAGTGCCTGACACGCTTGCAGCTATTGTGCCAAAATGCGTTTCCCCGCCAGTCGCAAATACAATGCCTTGTCCGTGGCCAGATTTCACGAGCGTCCCCATGTACGCAATGTTATTTATACTCCGGTTGCGCACGTCTTCTTTCGCTTCGCTATGGCACGAATGAGGAGAGAGAACCGAAGGGCTCGGATGGCGCAAGTCACTCGATTCGGGAATCGACGGCGAATAGGCATATCGAGTTTTCGTGTCTGATATCATTCTTAGGGGCTCATTTTCTCCAGTGAGATTTGACTCGTCGATTGTCAAGTCGGTTGCTTTCGTAATCCGAATATCGGCTGGTATACGGTCGCCAGTGGTGAACAAAACAAGGTCGCCGGGTACCAACTGGGTGGCCATAACCTTTGATGACGTCGCCTCCATCTGTTCTTCCCCTGGTGTTTCGACCCCGGTAGAAGGATCAATGCCCGCCAGCCCGTTCTCAATGGGGGGCCACGTCGAACTCCTGGTGCTCGGAGTGCTCTTCGAGGGTTGAGCGCGAACCAGATGGGCATGATTTGGCACGAGGTGATTAAGGGCTTCTATTGATTTCTCTGACCGGTACTCTTGCACAAATCCTACTGTAACAACGATCGTAACTGCGATGGTGATACTAACTGCATCGTCCATATTTCCGACGAAGATGGATAGAAAGGCTGAGCAGAGGAGGAGGATGATTAGAGGCTCTCGGAACTGCATAAGAAAGCGCAACCATAGAGGGTCTGGCTCGTCGTGAATGATCTCATTGAGACCAAAGTCTCCTAGTCTGGAGAAGGCTTCGCCGGGGGTGAGGCCGTGTGTTAACGAGGTTCGGAGGCGCGTGGCGGTCTCGGCGGGGGTCATGAATGCATATCCATCGGCAACAGACTGCAACAATAGTTCCGTCAGCCACCGCGCTTTTATCATGGGCGCCTACAATGGAGTTCGCTGCCAAGGAAACTTACCCTGGACTGCGCAGAGGTCGTTCGGGCGTGACCTGGACGAGGCGATCTGGGGCGATCAACGACCCCATTGCCGGTGAAGTCATAGTTGCGGCTGAGGCCATCGATGCTCGGTATGGATAAGGGCAAGAGCGAGTCGCCGTTTGGTTCGCGATCGCGCCATGGCCATGGCATCTTTGAGACGGTCAAAACGGATGTTCTATGGCAAGAGGTAGCGACATGGGGGCAATTCGATATCGAAGGAGCCTCGTCGCTTTCTGAAGCCACAAGTAATGAGGAGCCGCTACTGGGGCAAATTCATCCTTGAAGGAAGCGCCTTGAATCGGGGGGAAGCAGTCTTGCGAGGGCGAACGTGATGTAGATCCGATGTGTGTGGGGGTGGTGTCGTGTTCGGTCGAGAATAATTTATTGAGGTTGAGGCGTTGTTTGGCTGGCTTCAAGTTGTCTAGTGTTAGATAAAACATGTGGAACTTAGTGCACCTAAAATGACATGGGGAAGCAAGATGCGATCCCCAATGCGGGCTGTGGTGGTACCGGTACAGCGTTTGACGTATAGGGCCTCCCTCCAACGTAGGGGTCACTAAAGCAAGTAGAAGCCCCCCCCCACCCACTCGGATCACCCCTGTAATCGGATTAGCAAAAACAGTCAATTATGTATAACTAAATCTTTACAGAACACACGATAGAACACAAATTACCTTTTCTTACCCCACCTTTGCTGTACGTATAGTTTGTAAAGGACAACAAAGTTGCCCTCACTTTTGTTTTTTTTACTTAAAACCTGCACATCTTTCCGGGTCGTAACATAATAGGAGAGTCTACAATCTAATAATAAAATGGCTGATCCCCTCTCAATTGCTGCTAGCGTCGCCGGCCTGGCATCGCTCGCTGGACAGGTCTTTAAGACTGTGATTGACTACAGCAATGCTGTAAGAGATGCGAAACTCGACGTCAAAACCCTTGCTACGGAATTGCGCACCCTGAGTGATATGCTACATAATCTTTCGCTTCTAGCGGAAACACTGAGAGCATCAGGCTCTAGCAGACTCCTCTTTGGCGAGTGGCAGATCGCCAGCTTGAAGCGTGTCATCCAGAAGATAGAAGCCGAGCTGAAGAAGGCAAGAGACGATTTTAACAACAGCAAACTTAGGGGCGCCGTCAGGAGTTTAAGATGGCCCTTCTCAAAATCCGATATCGACAAGATGATAGATGATTTAAGAGCCCATAAAGCTACCATAAACCTGGCTCTTTCTGCCGATACACTCGAGAAGCTGGCCGAATGCTTAGAAATGCAAAAGGAGATAAGAGTAGAGGTAGCCTCTCATCGGGATGTCCTCGAAACCCTCCAGGAAATGCACGCCAAGGTAAAGATGGACGGCGAGAGGCAGCAGATCGTTAACTACTTCCTCAAAGTTAACCCTCAACCAATGCTTCAAATGAGTTTACGGCTAAGGAAAGATGCCACTGGGGGGGTGGCTATTTAATGAGCCATCCGTCATGCGATGGATGTCGGAGCCGAATTCGAAGCTTTGGCTGAGCGGTCTCCCCGGTTCTGGAAAAACTGTGCTCGCTGGCTCCGTCATCGAACGTGTCGTGGCGGCTTGTCAGAAGAATACGGCTGTAGTGTTCTTTTTCTGCGATTATAAGGACTTGGAAACGCAAAAGCTCTGCAATATTCTTTCCTCTCTTGCCCTTCAAATCGGCCTGCAAAATTCTGAGGCATTCATGATGCTTAAGAGATACTACGATCAACTACATCCGCTTAGTGGACTGCCGAGACAGCCCGAGACAAAGCAACTGGTAGATATTATTGGATCAATGAGCCGCCTGTTCGACAAGGTTGTTGTGATTGTGGATGCTCTAGACGAGTGCATGAATGACACTAGAGAGGTTGTGAGTGGCATCACTGAGATTGCCAAAGCTGCTGCCAGCATTAGCATTGCTATTTTCGGCCAATATGAGGATGATCTAAGCTCAGTCCTACTCCCTGAGTATCAACATATCGAGATAGCGGCCCAAACGGAAGATCTGGCACTATACATCGGAGCTGAAATGACAAGACGTCCAGCACTGAATTTGCTAGACCCGCTGGAAAGCAACGAGATCCGGAAAAGGTTGATCGCCAAGGCAAACGGAATGTAAGTCGGTAACACAAGATTCGCTATCGGGTGATCGCCAACTTACTGGTGTAAATTCAGGTTTCGCTGGGTTGCTTGCCAGCTCGACTGTCTCGAGGGACTTGGGAAGATTGGCCGCATGAACGCTCTCGATGAACTACCCCCTACGCTCAGCGCAACTTACGACAGAATCCTAGAGAAGATCCTATCGAGGGGCGGAAACAATGTTGCCAAAGAGCTCGCTCAGATGACCCTACATTAGCTGTGCCTCGATAGCCACCCTCTCACCGTCGCCCAGCTTTGCGAAGCTTTGTCCTTGGCTCTTAGGCAGGGAAAGCAACGTACCAATAGAGTTTACCTCGTAGATGAGCATGAAATTGCGAGGTACTGCAGCAGTTTGATCCGGAAAAACGATGATGGTGATAGATTCGAACTCGCCCATTTCACGGTCAAGGAATATCTATACACAATAGACGCGTCATCGAAGCTGGGAGAATTCAGGTATTCGGAATCAGAAGCAGCTGAGTCCTTGATGGTGGTATCACTAGAGTGTATCCTGCTGCCAGATTTCAGCAGGCGGCTCCCTCTAAAAGGACTGTCAGATGAGATATCGTCAATGTTCATGCAACGCCTTGAAAATCACCCATTCTATTCTTACGCGGTATCATTCCGGACCCGCCAACAGCAATCGCACGAAGCACCATCGGTTAGGAAACTCCTGAAAGATCTTTTCAGTCAGAGAAAGAAGATACACTTCCAGAATTGGGTGGTTCACTTCTTGATTGAAATTTCTCCAGAGCGTCAAGCTGTCCAAAAACGAAGCAGAACACTTGCTAGATTGGTGCGTTTTCTTCTGCACCTCGACATCGATCCCTTGTATGTTGCAGCTTCGTTGGCTATCCCATGGCTCTGAGAATGGCTCCTTCAGTCTGGAGCAAACGTGAATGCGACAACGAGCTACAATTTCTCTGCCATACATATTGCCTTGATCGGTCCAGGTATCTTTTGGATGGATCCTTCGGAGGACGGCGTCATTGAATTCCTGAAACAAGGACCTAGGTCAATGAACGATGTGGCCAACCTAGGGGCAACAATCGAGGTTCTTCTACAAAAAGGCATTGATATCACACAGATAGGGTTAAATTCCATCGGGACTCTGGCATTGGAAGTGTCCATTGCTCGTGAAAATGACATTCCATTCACCCTCTTGCTCAAACATGCCCCTGAACAATGCCTAACCCAAGATACGCTTGACAGGATGAAGGTCCTTTTTGACGAGAATGAGCCGGAAATAGCCCATCCACTTCATGAGATCTTTCAGGAGATACTCGACATGGAATGTCAGTCTGAGGCAGGGGACCCCGTGAAGATAGCAGTCAGATTTGTGCAGGAGTTGCTGAGATCAGGGACCTCTTGGGATACTTATATTCACTACGAGAACCAGTTCCTTCCAGCCCATATCAATGACGACGAGTTCTCAAAATACGCCCTATATGCGGCTGTTCAGAATAGATCGGACGACCTGCCGCGCCTTTTTGAAGACTGCCGATTTGAGAAATATACTAGGCGTGAGGATGAGGTAGCTAATACTTTCTGGAGCATGGCTTTCATGGGGGCGGCCGAATCCGACAGTTCTGACGTGTTTAAAGTCTTGTTCGACTATGGCTTCAAACCACTACACAAATATGAAGAGGGGGATACAGCCTGGCACATCGCGGCCAGGAGCAACAGCATTAACATTTTGACTGCGCTATTTGACACTTGCTTGAACATCCCAGACGCTCTAGGGGTTGTATCGGAGAATGGGCGCACACCACTTGCCGAGGCCATGTTTTACTCTCAAGTTAAAGCAACCGAATTGCTCCTGGACCGCTGTGGTAACGATCCGGCCCATTTTCGTAGCCAGCCTCCGGTCTTACATCTGTCCGCCAGAATGGGCTCGCAGCCGATATTCCAAAGGTTGATTGCCAAGAACTTGCCCGGGATGGACAAAGCACTTGATGGCTCTACACCCCTTTATTTCCTCAGTGATCAGTGCAATGCTGACTTTCTCCGAGCGTTGACTGCACTGTACGATCCAGATGGGCAGCGACAAGATGGGAAAGTAGCAATCCAAACATACATGACCTCCGTTCTCGACTCGGGGCTTTCTGAGCGCATCTCGGCTGCGCAACTTACCTCTATGATCAAAATGTTGGCCCCTACTAATTGCAAGGTTCAACAAAGTAACTCGGATATCCATGTCTGGACAGATTTCTGTCAACAACTCGGCCTCGCTGGTAATTTGGAATGTTCCTTGCGCACAAGCACAAGCTTTCTGAGACTCGTTACTGCTTTCCGAGAAGCGCACATCACAGACTCCTAGGAGCAGCAGTATCAAGAATCGGCCCTTATACCGCTCCTCGAGAACCTTAAATCTCTGGACTTCATGGCGGGGCGTCACCGATGGGAAGCCAACTTTGTGCGGAAAGCGATAGAGGCGCTGAGGGAGACATCCGCCAACCAGCCCCTCATGGCTCAGGACCATCCTGCTCCCATAGCCCTGCTTGTAAAGGCTATAGATCGAGACTATTATCCTCTTGTTCGCGAGTTGATCGACATTGGGACGTCTGTACACCCTAGAGTAAACGGAGTTTCTCCCTCGAGAAGGCCTGTGCAGCCGGATCAGATAAGATATTCGATATGGTGTTAGATCGTGCCGATCTCTCCATCGTAAACGGGACAGGTGATACACGTCCTGAAATTCTCTGCCGTATAGTTATATCAACATGTCGAAGTGCCAACAGAGTGAGCGAAAACGCAGCATCCCTAAAACTCTCGAGTGCGCTGAACTATGGTGCATCGCCAGATGAAATATCTATCCAAGACAATGGGTGGCAATGGCCTGTCATCGTCATGGCTGCTTACTACGAGAAATACGGCATGGTGGATAAGCTACGCCAAGCAGGTGCGGATATCCTCGCGCGTGAGACAGGGGGTCGGGATTTGACCTTTTATTACATAGCTCACGGAAGACTCGACCTGCTTCGTGGTATATCCAAAGAGCTTGAAACAGCTTCATACGACTGGATGCGTGGCGTCCCATTGGAGCTGCGCGAGAAATCAGGGAACCTTGTTAAATGGCAAGGCTGTACCGCATTACACACCGCCACTTCGGTAGGCTCTACTGAGCTCATGGATTACCTTCTACAGGACGGCCGATGTCCCAACGTAGACGTCACCTCGAAGGAATCACGTACACCTCTACACGTGGCAAGCTACATGGGTAACGTAGAAGTTATCAAATACTTGGTAGCACATGGCGCGAGCGTCAACGTTATTGACAACGAGTTGAATCTGCCCATTGATCTGGCCTTCATGAACGGCGCTGAACCAGCAATCGAATCACTGCGGCAGCTTGGCTCAATGAAGCCGATAGGTGAAACTGGAGGCGGTCTACGGCTGGTGAAAAGAGCTGGGAAATGCCACTATGTATGGATATAATAAATAAGAGGATTGATGAAATGCCTAGGCGACTATTCGATGTAATTAACGCTGAATGTCAATATACTGGCTTCTGAATGGCTTCAAACTGGTGGGTATGGTGGTATTGAGTCCGGAGTTTTTTCAAATCGCCTCGACAATAAAGACAAGTTGTTGTGCTAGGGTGGAAGACGATAGGTCACTGCTACAAGACACCGACAATAAGAAATCAGACCTAAGTGTCACGGTGGCACCACCTTTACCACTGCGTCAATGGCCCAAAAGATCAACAATACTCAAGGTGAGTATTGTGGTGGCCCGTACACTTATATAGAGGCTTCCGAGTGCGCGTAGACCATTTGACACTAAAATATGGTAATAACCATCACCACCTTTAAATAAAGTAAAATGTCTACTCTCTTCTTATATTAGAATTATTATAATTGTAATAATGTAATATAAAGGCTATAAAAGTAGAAAAGTCGAAATAGTAAAAGTAAATTATTAGTTTTTATTTTTTCGCTTTTAAATAAGTAATCGGGTTTAGATTTTATTATTAATGTATCATCATCTAGTTTTTAACGATCACCACGTCAAACCAGCTTCTAGATACGTAATTTTGTTCTATATTTGGCAATTGGGGGCCATAAGCTGCAGGGTTAGCGGGCGCCTATGACGCATGTGGTCCTGGAGACTCAATAGCCATACAAGCCATATATATAATCCCATGCCAGAAATGTACAAGTAGGTAACTATAGCAATCAAAAACGCACAATACAGTTGTATAAAATATCGTGAAAACACCCGATGTCAGGAATAGAAATCTTCAGTCTCGTAGTCGAAGTCGTCGGGCTCGCGAAAAAGGCATGGGACGTCGCCGACAAAGCAGCGCACGCAGAGCAAACGCTAAACAGTCTGGTACGAAATAGCCTACACCCCTCAATGCTCATTCCCTTTCATTACTCAAGTACTTACACTTGAGAACAAACCGATTATCTCATTAATGGGATTCACATTTCTAGGTCGAGCGCCTACAAGCCTCAAAAAAGGCATTAGAAAGTGCCACCTCATGCTTCGAGTCACTACCAGTCGACGACCGGCCCACGGACCTCGTCAACTCAGTCCTCGCCAAGTACAGTTCTCTATTGCTTTACATGCGCGATGAGCTGCAGAACACCAACAACAATAACAACAAGTCCGAAGGGGGTGGCCAACACCTACGCCGCGTCTTCAGCAAGGTCTCCAAGGGCGCGAAATGGGTTATCAAGGAAGAGTGGGTTCAGGGGCGGATAGATGAGATAAGAGAGCTGGAGAAAGTCATACAAGAGTAAGTCCATTCGTTCATGATAGTAGGCGATTCTATTACATCGAGATATTGGTCTACCTGCGCTTAAATGTCTTCTGGTCGATAAGCTAGGTAAATCGCCTGCTAACCGTGCAATAGCACGCTCCAAGTCTTGACGACCGTCAACTCCCATGGGGCAGCGAAGACAACCGTCGAAGTACAAAAGTTGCTCCAAAAGGTGAATGAGACGACAGAGGTGACCAATTTCTTCAGTGAGGTTGGCAAGCTATACAGAGTCCTCGAGAAGAATCCCCAGCAAATCCTCGCGAGGATAGAGCGCAGCCCGCCGTCCTGGGTGCTCGACGAGCCTCCGGCGAAGGAGTGGGTAGAAAACGAAACAAGCGGCGATGATGCAGGGAACTGGCTATGGATATTGGGTGATGCTGGCACGGGCAAATCGTGTATAGCGACATACGTCTCTCACACCCTCCAGGGGACACCAATGGCGGACGATCAACCCATCACATATAGAGAGGAGACTCTCTCAGAGCTAAACAGGCCATCGCAACTCGGGTCCGAGGACCGTCACGTGCTCCCCATACGGGGATCAGCTATATACTACTGCAACTACCAAAGCCCCGAGTCGCAAGTGCCAGAGCGTGTGGCTCTCACGCTCCTGCATCAGCTGATGACTCAGTTGTGGGAGATCGCGCCGCATCGAGCTTATCGTCATCTAGCCGCTGTGCGGGATCTGACGACGTTTCAAGGTACTCAGCGAAGTGTGCAGGATGCATTCCGGGTGCTTTTGGCAGTTGCCGAGAGTTTCGACCGCCTGTACGTGACCATCGACGCGCTAGACGAGCTACCGATATCTAGCCTAGCCACCCTCCTACAACGGCTTCGTAGGTTAGCATTGCCGGGAGTCAAGTTCTTCGTAACTTCACGCGATGCCTCGCGCGTGCTACCAGCAGCACGCACCGTGAATGCCAATCGGAATTCGTCAACCATACGCGCCTTCGTTCATGAGAAGCTAAAGTCCATCGCTGGGGGTCGCGACCCGGACGTGTCATGGCCGGTACCCCTGACGACGATGCTTGCGGATGATGAGGGCTTCTCGAAGAAGGTAGAAGAGCGCATTCTAGAGCTGTCGGGGGAGAACTTTTTCTGCGCCGATCTTATGATTAAGCAGCTGCTCGACTGCCAGGAAGAAGACGAGGTGCAACAATCCCTTGACAATCTCTCACGGACAGTCGACGGCCTAATCACACAAGCCATTGATCGAATAAACGCGCAGGACGCCACGCAAGCCGCTCGTGGCAACGCGGCGCTGCTCTGGGTCATCTACACGCGGGGGCTATCGATCGGGCTTACGGAGCTACAGCACGCACTTGCGTTCCAATTTTACGGCGATAATCCGACTACAAGTCCGGAGTCACACTTGTCCGAATTCAGCCGCCCTAAGCTAACTAAATTCACCTGCAACTTCCTGTCGTTCGAAGGCGGCGGCGATAGTGGCGGAGAGTCCATATCCGTACACAAGGCGGTACAGGACTTCTGCGTCGGGGAGGGCATGGGCGCGCAGTATTTCCACGACCCGCACGCCGTCATCTCACGGGTCTGCTTGTGGTGTCTCTCTGTCAACAAGGAGCCGTGTAGATCTCGTGAGGACTGGGAGCGTCTGCAGCCGTTCCTGCGCTATGCCGCGAGCAATTGGGGCTGGCATATGGCCGCCAGCAGTCAGACAATTCCGGAGTGTCCGCCGCCGAATATGGGTCTCATGGAATTGCTAGAGGATGACCCGTTTCTAGATATCGTCACAGTTGCGCTTCAGCCTAAGCTCAAGGAGCTCGGCATGTGGACGAAGGACATGTGGGATGAGCTACGAACCAAGAAGCCGCCGGTGTCCGCACTACAAATCTTGGCCTTCTTCGACCTCGACCGGGTCGTGGCCGAGTGGTTGGAGCGGTCGCCTACTACTACCAAGGATACCGCTGATTATAAAGAGTTGCTGTCTTCGGCTTTGTATCTAGCCGCGATTCAAGGAAGCCACAGAACGGCCCTTGTGCTGCTGAAAAAAGGCGCAGATCCATTGCGTGAAATCGGGGAGATGGGGATCACGATCCTACAAGGCGCCTGCCTTCAAGGCCATGTGAATGTAATCGACGCTCTCTTTCGCAATACGTCCGACGAACTCTGTGTGGAGATGGTGTCGCACAAGGACCGGCACAATCGGACGGCCCTCTTCGATTCATGCTACTCGAGCATCCACGCTGTGCGACGCATCCTCGGGGTTATGAGTCAAATGGATAAACCTGCCGCGCGAGAGGTTCTCTTGCACCAGTCTGGGCGAGTTGGACAGGGAGGCACCGCGATGCACTCGGCAGCTGATGCGGACAATGCGGATGTGATAGACGAACTTCTGAACTTTCGACCTGGTGGCCACCTCCTTCTTGATGAGCCTTGTAGGCGGAATGGTGAAACACCGCTGCATAGAGCAGCCAGGGTCGGAAGTGCAAATGCTGTCCGTCGCCTCTTAGAACGCGGTGCAAACCCTAATGCCCTTGATCAACACGGAAACACGCCGGCCATGCTCGCCGCTAATGAGGTCGCCAGCTTGACGGGAGGCTGCCTCGAGCTTCTCTTACCGCATGCAAACCTCAAGGTGCAGAACACGATCCATAGACGGAATATACTACACACAGCTTGTCATTTTGGTAGAGCACGGCATGTCAAGGCTATCCTGCCCTATTTAGAGAATGACCACAGTGTGTTGAGCGCACGAGAAGATGGTAATCTATTGCCCATCATGTGCGCAAGTCTGCGACCGCATCACTTCAAGTTCCTGTGCATCGAGTATCTAATCCCGCTAATGGGAAGGGAGCTGCTCCCCGTCAAAGATGCACAGGAACTCCAGCGTATCTTGATGAGATACAACCAGCCGCAAGCTTTCGCCCTTCTACTGAAGGAGTTTCCAGACCAGCAGAAGCTCATGATGAACAAGCGCTCTACATTATTAAGCAAAGCCATTGGCCGCGGAAATTTGCCCATCGTGGAGGCCATCCTCACAGTCTACGGCAAAGCAGACCTTGAAGTGCGAAATCCAGAAGGTCTCACACCACTAATGCAAGCAGCCCATCTCGGCTTTAGCGATATTGTCCGATACCTTCTCGACAACGGCGCCGACATCAACGCCATTAGCAGTGGCGATCAGTCTGCGCTTGAGTGGTGTGCTGAACTGAACGATGCAGACATCGTCGAGGCTATCTGGCAGCATGACCCTGATCTTCTCAAGCCAAATCCCGATGACGAGGAGATCTTGAACATAGTCTCTGCGAGGAACCATGTGCGCAAGTTGTGGCTCAAGCATAATGTTGTGCCAGGTCTGGACAAGCCAGTCCAGGAAATACAATGCCTCCACTCACTTAGGGAGGACCCTGACGAGGTCAGTGTCAGTGGTAAAACTAACCAGGACATTTACATCGAATCGGACCCGATACCAGAGACAGCCAAGAGTTAGTTTCGCGACTCCCATCTTCTTTCCATGGCGACTTGTTGCAGCTTTGGAAAATAACGTCTTGTAAGAGGTCTGCTAATGATTCTCTATAGTCCCATTGTCGCGACTCCGCATATCAATATCGGCACAAGATCAAGGCTGGTCTGACCATGTCGTCAATCATGCCAAGGATAAGAACTCAATTCGAGGTTCACAAACGTGGCTTGAGATCGCAGTCAAAAGAGGTACGCTCCCTCTTGTTCTTAATGGCCAACCATGTCCATAGCTGATGCCAATGTAGGTGATGAGCTTATACGACAGGTTGAGTTCTCATATATCAAGTTGAATACCAATGAGTGGAACACATATCAAGATACATGGGAGGTGGACGGAGGGTACGTAGCTTCCATCATCGCCCTATATTTAATGGGCTGAATCTCCGGTAATCTCAATTCCAAGTCTGACCAAACGCCGTAGATTTGAAATCCCATGTAAGAATAGGTGGCCGCAGAATTACGACACGGCTGCAGTAAAGAGCTTGATGGCAATGATTCGGCCAGGTGATCGTATCTGCGTGGTCATGAGGGCACAGTTCCAAGGTTGGATCTGCCGAGTTTCGAGAGCAGAGCTTACAGCTTGGTATGAAGATTGAGAGGCCGACGATTGGTCTTACTATCGCAGAGAAGGATTCGGAATCGTGGCGGCTGTTGCCGGCAGGAACTGATACACTAGGTGACGGGACAACCCTCATGTATTATAAGCTGTTATCGTTATCTGAGTACCGTTCCTTAGTAGGAAAACAAACTCGCTGAGATGACTATGCTCGCACTCCAACCACTTTGCCAGAACAGACATGGCCATTTACTCCACCAAGAAGAAACCCAAGATAGAAGGCTGAGTTGGCCATGGGGTACAGACGCAGTCTCCTTATCCTTGGGCTTGGAAGCTTCTTCCTTATGCTCGGATAGCCCCAGCCGGTGCGCTCCCTGGAGTTCTCCAATGTCACTATGTAGTAGCTCTTCTACCCGTTTGGCAGCCGTGATGATCTGCCCATTCTCACCGGCGACTCTGACGCTCATGTCAACATTATACTTGAGTAGAATACGCAAGGTCTCGCGAACCTGGTCGGCGACAGGGGAGAAGGACACACTCAAGGTCTGGACAAGAAATTTGTGCCAAATGCTCAGGCTCCCGACATGTTGTAATTCCTCTGGCTGGTTTGCATCCGCGCCCCTATCTAACGGGAGCTTTACAATTCGAGGTTGCACCGTCCATGGTTTTGTTCTACCCTTTAGCTTATGCGAGTCCGTCCCTAGAGCATGGCTTAGAAGTGGTCTTGTCGGGTCCGCGCGAGAGAATTTGGTCATGCTACTGACCGAGTCCGACGATTGAGTAAACCAGCCGGGCGTGATCCGACTTTCGAGATAGGAGAATAAGTCGGCTTGGCAAGCGAGTCCAAGGAATAAGTTTGTGTCTAGGGGCCAGGAGAACTGCCACCTTCTCCAGTCATATATTTTTCAGCGTCAATAAGTAATCTTATCTGCGGGGACCGATCATTCATGTTCATTTCCGCTTCATGGGCAAATTTCATCAAACCTTCGAGCAACCTTGAGGCAAGTCTCGCATCGTCTCCGGCGGTCTCCGGCCCTGCCCTGAACGGGGCGCGTTTGAAGGCCTCCAGAATGCTCAGGGATGGCAGCAACCAGACATCGCCATCGCAGGTGTCAATACCACCCAGGTCTGTGAAGTGCTGCTCTTCGAGTATCCGGCGGATCTTGGGGGACCCGAGCAAGAAGTCGCGGACAGTGCGGTGAAGGAAATCGACCTTATACTCAAAATAGAGGCCAGCACCAGGTTCATCACGGACGACTTCTAGCAGCCCCTTGCGGCGACCATCAAGGCGTCTGCGCATCTGAGTAGCACGCATAAGCACTTCAGGGCCATACATGACCTCTGGGGAATGCTCCGTTGCCAGTGTATCCAACCCATCCGACACGTCGTCCAACAGAGAGTAGACCATGAGAAACTGTGGCTGAGATACTGACGTGGCCATCCACAGCGTGCGAGCCATGTGTGGCAGGTATACACGTGGAATTGAATCAATCATGTGTTGAAAAAACTCTTCTAGTTCAGCCGGAAACCGCTCAAGACGCTTTCTCATGGTACGGATCGTATCGTGGTGAGAAAAGCCCTCAAGCAGGTCGCGTACGACGAGGAAAACCCACAGAAAGACACCCTGAGCTTGACGTGTTATGCCCTCGATCAGTTCGGTATACTGCGGGTTATTGACGCTGAGAAGCTGGAATTGACTATTTTCGGTGAACCTTTCGTGAACATAGCTACGAATGTCATCTCGTGTGAGATCCTCGAGTTTGAGAAGCCTGCCCGGATCTTCTCCAAACGCGTCAGAGAAGACTGTCCAGGGCCGGCTCGACACGCAGAACTTAATATTCTGCGATGTATACAGGATCCGGAGCGTCGCGATTAAATCATTGTGGGTCTTGCTCTTCTCCTCGAACTCATCCAATCCATCGATGAAGAAGCAGAACTTGACGTCTACTCCGTCACAGCATGCTACGAGGCTACGGAAGGCTGCGACCGGCTCTTCCTGGCTCCATAGATCTTCCTCGTCGGTCCGCGAGTACAGCCCCTGCCGTCGAAAGGGACCTTTCTGGTTACCCTTAGACACCTGAGGAATGAGCTCCGGGCACTTCCGCAGGATCTCAAATAGAAGAGACCGAAGAAGACCCTCCCTTGATTTCTGAAGAGCTGTACCTGAGTTCCAGAAGAAAAAGTCGGCGAGAATAAGGCGTTTGTTGCCGGCCCACTCTCGAAGCAACTCGACGGTCGTCGGGTGTGCACATATGAATTTCATCAGTGTTGACTTGCCAGAGCCAGCTTTGCCCTAAATCCAGAAGGTCTCGTTGCCCTCGCGGAGCCACTGGTTGAAAGAGATAGTCTTGGTCCCATCGGGAACGGAGGATTGGAAAATCCACTGGAAGGTTTTCGAATGTGCTAGTTCAACCTTGTTCTGCCGTGCCCTGATCTTGCCGAAATAAAGGCTTTCGAGGAACTCTTGATTTGATGCCATGAGAGACTGTTCTTCCGCGAGGCGCTTAATGGCGGAGGAGAAATAGTTCGTCAAGTCGAGGGACAAACCGAGATGGGCAGATTGGGCTGGCGCCCGTCGTCTAAATGCGTTCGACTCCCACGTCTCTATCAAGTGTCGCATATCTTGTCGTGTTTTGGAAGCCTCTTCCGACAAGCTCTCGAGCCTTTTGACGAGGGCATCTCGCAGGGCTTCGACTCGATCCCGGTCCTCCATGCCCAGCCTTTCGGCATTTTCCTTAAGCGAATAGATCTGAACCGATTGCATGTTCACATAATTCCTAATTCTTTACGTTAGCGCCATTGCAGGTATCTTTCGCTCGCGGCAGCCCAAGGGTAGTGCCATACAGAATGAGGAAGTGCATGTGCGTCGAGATCTGTGCCTGCAGTTTGCCGAGGCGATCGACAAAGTCAGCAATCTTACCCTTAGATCACACGGTCCGCAGGGCAGAAACAAAGCAGGTCCATTCCCTCGTGTCATCAGCACGCAGCTTTTCGAAGACGGCCAGCAGGCTTTCGGCAATTGTATTGCACTCGGTGACAAGCGTCTGCAAAGTAGTATTGGAAGACGCCAGCGCGGGGGATGCGGCGAGAGCGTCCTTCAGCCCCGTCGCATCTCTCACAATGGCATCTAGAGTCTGCGTATCACCCGCCAAACCGGATCTTGAGTTTATGATGGCACGGGTGCCACTGATCAGCTGATATGTAAAGTCTACAAATTGGACGACGCCGGCGGCGACAGACAGAGCTGATAAAGGGTCCATGCCATGTATACTCGCAACTCATAAGCAACGGCTTACACACGAGACGGATATTAGTGGGAGTTTTCGATTGTTGATACCAGCCGTCTTTGTATGAGTGGAATTATAGGTTATAGGGTGGAAGAAACCACCTGCCACATTACTGCTGCTGATGGCTTATGGCATAAGTTAAGTAAGTTAAGGAGTAGCAGGTCGATATATCGTGGCAGCGTCGTGGTGCTAGAGAGAGAACGCCCAGCTTGGGGTGCATGACTTACCTCGCGAAGGCTGTGCAGGCCATGCTAGCCAACTTGGGTACTGAGCTGTGGTGTTGATGCAGCTGAGATTCCCAGGTTGGTCAACATCCATCACCATGACTTACAGTAGTAGAATAAGTAACCGACATATGTATAATACCTAACGATTGAGGCCAACGGGCTGATCGTGGCGGTGCCTGCCCTCTTATTCTGAGCGCATTGTATTTCTCTTCCCAAGGTTGTCTACCTCTTCACGCAGGTATCGTGGATCCCATACCTAAGAGAGAGGCCCGTGTTGGGCGAGAGGAGAAGGGAGAGGAGAGGAGAGAGGACGTGATTCTGGAAATAGTAAGTACTTAGAGATACCTCGACAAACCTGAAGGTTCGTGTCAATGTACCTACCTACCTATCCAAAACAAATAGAAACCAAAGTCCGTTCACTCACTGTAGATTTATCTATTTCAAGAAAAGATCAAATAGAAAAACGATGCAATGAAACAAACGCATATTGATATTGCATCCAGAGGAATATCAACTCTGCCTACCTAGGTAGGTACAGAGCCTGTTTGATGTAAATGCTTCATCTTGAGAAGAGGCTAGGAGGGAGGTTCCTTGTAGACTTTCAGTGGAAATGTTCAGGGTCAAAGCACCTACATGGAGCGTCTTAGTGCACCTGGCTAGGTACCTAGTAGCTACTGTAGGTGCATGTATACCCACTATAGATGTCACTAAATGCACCTATTCAGAGCCCTATCTTTTGCCCTGTACACTAGGTATAGTAGCTAACGCAGGCTAAGCCAACACTTAATGCAGTGCCCAGAGTACCCTAAGTAGGTACCCAGTGTAGGTAGTTCTCTCTGGTGCTTTGGTACTAGGTACTTCGCTAAGCTAGACGGACTGTTATCTTCCAGATTTGCAAGCGCCCTTGAATCCAGGTACTTATCCGCTTGAGATCTCTGACAACCAGCGTCCTGTTCCGTAAAGGGCTTCCTGCGTGACTCAACTACCTTATGTAAGTAGGTATACTCCGTACTAAGGCTAAGTAAGTAGGTACTGCCTGGGTACCTAAGGTAAGCAGATAACAGATAGAACCTAAGTACTTACCCACGTACGGAGTTAGGTACGTATGTGGGTATGCTGCATGGTAGCATGTACCACGGAGTAGGTACCGTGTACCTACCTAATTACGCGGATAGGCAGGTATAGCAAAGGGTACCAGCCACCGACAGCTTGATCTGCTCTAAAAGAAGAGTGCAACCATGCCGTTTAGGGTAGCATGGCAGGCACCAGCCACAGACTTGGCGCAATTCTAACCAATCAGAGACCCGCCGCAGCCCGCGTGGCGCGCTCCCCAGCCTCTTGGATTTTGAAGATTTTAGTTAGCGTGAGACGAGAACAGGGTTGACCGGTCGTTGCTCGTCAAAAACAACGGGTCTTGGTTCATTTCTAGCTGCCGCTCCCCTCTACCTCCTATGTCCACCTCTGATGTTCTTCCTACCTGCCACTACACACAACCGCGCCCACGACCACCACGACGACGCCTGCCGCGCTGCTGTCGCCCTCTTTCTCAACCACATTGCACGCGCAACTTCGCTCAGAGAATCGATCGCCATCATCGGGCGCAATAGCGCTTTCTGCCATTTCTGAGGCGCGCCGCCTGCATAACACGCGGTTCCGCGGCGTCTCCCCAAACAACGCGCCGTCTTCTGTTTACCGCGCGGGGGGGGGGGGGGGGGGGGGGCGGGGGGGGGCGGGGGGGGGGGGGGGGGGGGGGGGGGGGGGGGGGGGGGGGGGCGGGGGCC